>JAJOOS010008407.1:0-17883 GCA_029582725.1 Solanum chiquidenum
TTAAAAAAACTTTTTACGGAAAAAGAAAATTTGAATTTTTTAAAAAAATATTTTTTTTGCCAATCCTCCCCCCCCCCACCACCTCCCCCACCCCCCAAATAAATTAAAAAGAATTTTTTTTGAAAAAAAATTTGGCAAACCCCCATCCCGCCACCCCACCTGCGCCCACCCCCAAAATAAATTTTAAAAGAATTTTCTCCAGAAAAATAAAAAATTAAATTTTTTTTTGCCAACCCCCACCATAGGACACCTCCCACCCACACCCAAAAAAGTTTTATAAATATGTCTAAAAAAAAAAAAAATTCCCCCACTCCCCACAAAAAAATTAAATTTTATTTTCAAAAATAAATAGTGCAATTAGGAATTTTTATGATAAGAGAGTGATATATGGGTATATATGGATTTTCATGTTTACCCATTTTGTCCATATTTGTATGAGCTTAAATAGGTTTAAGTCCATATTTACCCATTTAAAAAAATATGAGTGATCCATTTAATTAAATATGGGGAAAATGGTTTCATTTCACTTATATGGGCTGAAATTGTCACCCCTAGATGGGACCTACGAAGACTATCTTGTCAAGCAGTTTGTTCACTCCCTAAAAAGATATATACATATGACCATTTATATAAGAGCAACTTTCACATATAGCAAACATAAAAATCATATTTGTATGTTATAGTTATAGTTTGCATAATTGCGCTCCATAGCAAATTTTATGTTTGCTATGGAGCTTTTGATTTGTATAATTCGCTAGATACATCCAATTTTATACAAATTGTTCAGTTTTGTATAAATTCATTTATACATTGTAATTTATATAATAATATATGTATTTGTATAATTATAAGTGTATATGATGAAAATATATGTATTTGTATTTGTATATACATTTTTCTCTCGCTTTAACAAATACAAACGCATTTTATACATTTGTATACTGAATGGGTAATTGTATACCGAAACAAATGGCAAAAAATTGGGATGTTTGTTGCGAATTACAAATAAAATAAACTATGGATATAACATTTAATTTGAATAAATAGTTTGTCATTTCATACAATTTTCCCTATATACAACACACGATATATATATATATATGACCATTTTTATTAAATTTCCTTTTTCCCTAACGTAAGAAGCCAATAAAAAAAAGGGTTTTGTGTTATAATTTCATCTGATCTTCGCTTGTATTTTCTTCTTTTCATTAAGGGAAAAGACATAAATTCACTTCTAAACGTGTCTCAAGAAATTAGTTACACTCTTAAATTATCATGACGATCTATTACACGCATGTACTACTCAGAAGTGAATTTATTTACCCCCTAAATTAACGGGGGGGAAAGAAAATAAAAATTAGAAAAAAACGTGTTTGGTAATGTAAAAAATTAAAATTAAAATCTTCTTCCCACCACCACTACTCTACCCCCACCTCACTCCACGCCTCTTCTTCTTCACACCCCACCCAAGCCATCTTCTTCATTTTCCTTTTATTTTTCATCAGCTTTCATACATGATTTTCATCCACCCCACTTCCAACCTCTACCGAATTCTCTTCCCCACCCTCCATCATATTGTATTTTATTTCTTATCTGATTTTACCATATTTATTATATATGATTTTTGTTTTTCGATTTTGTTAGTGGTTGATAAAATTATTGATTGAGTTAAAAAAAATATAATGGTGAATTTGTTGGTGATGGATTGTGGGTAGAAAAGAAGATGAAATTGAATGTGGTGAAAAAAAAGAAATTGATATTGATAATGGTGGTGGTGATATTTGGTGGTGGGTTTGTACCTTTTGATTGTGATGATGTGATTTTGGTGATGATTTTGGTTCTGGCCTATCGGTGCTGAATTCTATGGTGATTTCTTACAAATTTTGTGGGGACAATGGTGATAGCGTGATTTCGATGATAATTTTAATCGTAGGTGATGAAATTTGTGGCAACTATTTTGATTTTTGACAATGAAATTGGATTTCGTACTAATATGGTAGCAATGATAGTGATTACATGGTGGTGTTCATTCAAGAAGAAGCAATTGAATGACATGAGTTTTTTCTTTCGAAATCTGACATGACATCTGATGTGACAGTGAGATGACATTGATGTGGCACGAGTGTGATACATCTCTCATTGTGAGAGTGGTGTTATACGTCTCGGGGGTAAATACATTCACTTTTGAGTAGTACAAGTGTGTAAGATGTTGTCATGATAGTTTAAGCATGCAATTGACTTTTCGGGACTAGTTCAGGGTTGAATTAATGCATTTTCCCTTCCATTATTCATCAACACATGTCAACCCCAAAAATTTTAAAAGCGAATTAATTAAATTAAAACGGAAATGGGCATGATATACATTTTAATTTTTTCGTTTAGAGTTGATATGTCATCGTTAAAAAAAGGCCAAACACATATGCATACCCTTAAACTTGTCTCTAAATTTCATTGTGGCACTCCAACTCAACCTTGTTCCATTTTAACCCTTCAACTCCAATTTTTATGTTCCATTTTGGCACTTGTAAGTGATGTGGCAGAGAGTGTGCATCACACTTTCTCTAAGAGAGAGAAAGACCAAAAAAAGTTTTTTAAAAAAATAATAAAAGATTACCCTTCAACTCTATTTTTTTATGTATCATTTAACACAAAATACTAATTTTATGATTTCTTTATTTCTATATATGTTATTCAACTGTAATTTTGCATTTTAAACGTTCATCCGTTAGTTATTGTAAATAATTAAAATTGACGGATGATTATTGATTATTTTTTTAAAAGTAACAATTTTTTTAAAAAGTTTTCCTATATTTTTGCATAAAAAATGACTGACGAAAGTGTGTTGATTTTCTTTCTTAAGAAAATCAATGACAACCCAACAAAGTCTATCAAGTTTCAACATTTTTTTGTAGTGTTATTATAGCAATGAACATGATTTTTTTTTACCCGTATTTAGTTGAATGAAAAATTAGAAAGCTGATTTTTGAGTTAGTCCAAATAGACTAGATATGAAAAAAAAAAATATGTGGTGTTATTTAATTTAATTAATTGTTTAAAAAAGAAAATCAACACACTTTCGTCGATTATTTTTTCACACAATAATGTACAAAAACTCTAAAAAAATATTATTATTTTTAAAATGATGGTTCATCCATTATTATGAATTTTTTTAAAAAAAATATATATGTTGTTGATTTTTAAAATGAAAAAGTGGAAATGAAGAGCATAAATAAAAATAAAGAAATCATAAATTTAGTATTTTGTGTTTAATGATACTATATAAATTAGAGTTGAAGGATTATAATGGAACAAGTTAGCATGACAAAATGAAAAATAGGGGAGAGTTAGAGGACTTGTGTATGTTTTTTTAATTGGTTTTTGTGTCATGTCATGGCATCTGAAGTACACACTTCCCACTTTGTTGATTCTTTTGAAAAAAAATGTCAAAATGGAACATAAAAATTGGAGTTGAAGGGTTAAAATGGAACAAGGTTGAGTTGGAGTGTCAAAATGAAATTTAGGGATAAGTTTAAGGGTCTGCATATGTGTTTGGCCTTAAAAAAATGGCTCACATATACCCATACTGTTATAGAAATGCCTCACATATACCATAATGTTATAAAAATGACTTACATATGTTATAAAAAAAAATGACTCACATATACCCTTTTAACAGAAGTGAAATAAATAATTTTAAATTAACTTTTTGATTTTTAATTTTTGGAAAAATTCATAAAGAGGTGTCACACCCCAAGCCTACACCGTGGGCGGGACTGACACTCGAGAACCATTGTTGGCCCCAAGCGAACCCTTGACCTGACTTACTTAGTCAGCGGAAGGCTTAAACATAAGAAATAGTCTCAAAGGATAACTCATGCAAATGTCTTTAAGAAATATTAAACTTTGCCCAAATGGAAACTCAAGTCTCAACCATTAAAACAGGAAATAGAAAACTCAAGAACTAACATATGACTGTCTATGAAGCCTCTAAACAACTGAGATGAATGTCGGGACAAGACCCACGACATCCTAATGAAACTAAAACTACTAAAAGCAATAAAGGGAATCCTCCGAAAGTAAGGAGGCTAACCAACAAGTCTGGAGCTCAACTAGAATCAACGATGCACTGGATACTGATCATGATTACCAGTATCTGCATCATTAAAAGATGTAGGCCGAATGACATCAGTACATTGAATGTACGAGTATGCGAGAAAAATTCTAAAACAAGACATAAGCTTGAAAGGAACTAAAGAACTTATCGGACTCAACTCAATTCAACTTAACTGAACTCATTTCAATATAAGGCGGTATAAAACAAGAGCAATATAGAGAAAAGCTTTTTAAAACATGGATGTCAACTCTAGGTATTTGGAAATACAATAATACTCTGTGTATATGCAAAGATACAATATAACTCAGAAATGTATGTAAAAATACAATTATACTGTGTTTATAAGAATACAAATACTTATGTGGGAGTTTGTCTAACCGACAACCATCATGTAAGAGCTATTGTGATGATACAACGTTTTGCCTCACGCTGCCAGAGCCGTCCTATGCCTTGTCGAGGGTATATAACTTGACTACTAAGTGGATCAACTAGTCTATGCTAAAAAGCACTAAGGAATCATCAAAAAAGTATGACCCTTTTCTACCCATGGTGGCTATATGGTTTATAGAGGTTGGGAGTTGTTTGAACGCTCCCTCATATCAGTGCTTGTTTTATAAAAAAAAAGGAAACGACGGATTTTTAAGAGTTGCCACTTAATTTTTAAAGAAAAATTAAGAAAACTGATTTTTTTTCCAAAAGATTAAAACAGAGATCTAATGAAAATATTAAAGGGAGTTCAGGGTTCATATTAGCATTTCGAGAAGGGTTTGAAAGCACCCGAAATGTCTGCTAACATGTGGTTATCCGTTATTTAACTATTTGGCTAATTGATTTTAAAATAAGCAACTTAATTGAAATTGAGAGAATAAACAGTTTTGAAAATTTAAAGTCATCTCAAGGAGGAAAGGGAAATATTAAGATACTACTTAAGTGAAATATCTTTTGCAAAGTGAGTGCTTACTTGATTTTAGAAAAAAAATTACTTGGAATGGCTATCCTTAGGAAAATTGAACTATGATAACCTTGAAACTAATTAAACAGACAAGTATGCAAATAATAAGTAAACAAATTTAAAAACACAAGTAATAAAGGGAGAGAGATATGGGCCCAAGTCTGGTTTTATGTCCGCCTGGGTCAGTACTTGGGCCTAATTTCAACTTTTGGCCTTTGGCCCACCTTACACCTGTCCTAAAACTAGCAGAATAATACTAAAAAGATATGGGCCTTCGGCCCAATTACAACACAAATACAAAACTTGGACTTTTGGCCCATTTCTGCCACTCATTTTCAGCCTTTTGAGGCTACTGCTGCTGTCTTTCAGGCTCGAACCCAATGCAAATAGCTTCCATTTCAGTCGGCTTAAAGGAGGTTGACTTGAAGAGGTGAATATCAAAGAGATGGGGAGACCAATTGGACTCAAACGAGAGTGTGTTCATGTAAAAGAAAGAAAAGAAAAGGATAAGTAGACATCTTATAGAAGTAACCATATCTAAATAACAATACGCTTTGCTATCAAACAAGGCAGACATCCAGAATTCTTGACATATTAACAAATAAATAAAAGAAAAAGAACTCTTGATTTGAAATGGACACAGAACTTGAGCAATCTCCATATAAGTTGAAGAAAAAATTAATGGAGAACTCTAAGGCATCATTTTATAATACACAAATAGGGATAACAGTTGAATAAAATGGAAAGAAACTAACTAGACATAAATGAAATCAGTGAACTAAAATTCGAAAGAGGTCATTGTATGCTCAAATTTCAGGTTACCATCTTATACAAGTTAAACATGGCAACGAAAATGTGTAAGAGTAATTCTAAATGAACTTCTAGCAAAGAAACATTGATTCATGCTTCCATATGTGCAAGAACTGGGAAAGTAATTAACTATCTAGTTTTAAGTATGCAACTGGACTAATTTACATAACATAGGAGATATGCAAGGCTGTGACTAACACCAAGAAAGCAACCAGCAGGTGATCCATGGATACAAACAGACTTTGAAACATTTTAAAACATTGAACATGAACCCCAAGAATAAAGCAAAGATTACTTTAACAAAGCTCCGACAGTTTTACCGTATTTCAAAAGAAAACAGAAAACAGAGGAGCCAATAAATAAATTATCATTGACATAATTCAAATGAATGAAAAACCGGGAAAGAGAACTAACTCGAGGTACATTAGCCTTTATCTCTATTTTTATATTAAATTAAATCACACATGGATAGAGATCAATTTTGGCAAACAAAATATAAAATATACTCAACTCTATCGCATAAAGCAACTGTCGATGCTAAAAAAAAAAAAAAAAAAAGATAGTAATTACACGCCAAAACAGGTTAAACACTCGTCTAAAAAATAGAATGAACTAAGTAATGCAGCTATCAGAATCGTGAAGAACTAACCACAAAGTCTAACTTAATCAAGAAACACATGAGTGAAACATGGAGAAAGCAAAGGCATGGAGATAATAATCTGCTAGAAAAGCATCTTAAAAATCAATGACGAGGCAAACCGACAAGTCTTTCAATTTTTAAGATCAAAGCAATACTCCTTGTGGAGCAACAAGTGCTAGGGACAACAAAGAATACAACAACGATTACGAAACTAGGAACTCAAGATAATAAGAATCTGATAAACTCATGGAATCCAGTTTAAACTAAAACAAGCCCTTACTTATGGCAAAGTAGTGACCCAATTTAGATGAGAAGCAAATTAAACCAAAATGAGCATAACAAAAGACAGAAGCACAAACAAATATGAAAAGAGAACTTTAAACAGCCCACGAAACTCAAAGAAAATACCAAATTACAAGGGCATATGCATCAACCAAGAACAAGATTAACTTTAAGCTAAACAAAGGTATATTTTCAAACCAAAACTAAGGAATTCATGGATTTAGAAAATCATTTTTTTTAAAAGCCACATCTACTGAAATCGACTCAAAACTATAACAAAAATAGGTTGCTAGCAAATTAAACTTGAACGATTATTAACCACGACGAAAACATGAGCAAGGGTGTACTATCATCCTAAAGAAGAAAATGTTAGAAAATAAACAAATATTTTTTGGGAACAGTAGCTCTTAGTAGAGAAATTGAACCAAACAGGTGACATTTCTTGGATGCATAAACATGAAATCGGATGCTTAACACTTACAGGAACAAGTGTAAGAACTAGAATCGAGATACACAATAATCTTTAGAACTAACCAGATGAGCAACACGAACGAAGCATCAAAGAAGCTAGGAGTATTTATAACAAAATATGAACAACAGAAACATTATCAGCTACTCAAATATCAAACCAAAGTCTAGCTCATGAAAACTAAAAGAAAGCTAAGAACACATGAATAGAAAAACATAAAAGAACTATGAAGTAAACAAAACTAAGAAAGAGTTTACCTCTTTTCGGGCAGTGAACTGAGACAACGAACTCCAGCAGAACTTCCACCACCAAAAAAGTCAGGTATGAACAGCAAACGAGAGACCTAGGCAGCAACTCGAATTCGAACCAACTTAGGGGAAAATGATGAACAAGATAGAAGAATGAGACTCTGACCGAACTAACTCTCCTGTCCCATTTTTCGAATGTATTTTTGTATGTATTTTTATAGCTATTTGCTTAAGCTATTCTCTATGCTTTAGTTAAAATTTTCCTCCAACCTTTTACAAAGAATAAGAGGAGAGTTTATATAGGGGAAGATTTAGGGGGGAAATCGGGTAGAAAAGGATAAGAATTTTAGATTTGAAATTCAAAATCTCTCTAGAGGATAAGGTTCCAACAGCAGGGACTCTGTACGAAATTGTACAATTCCTCAATGGAACAACGATTTGGGCGCTTGATTTCGAGCAAGGACGGGCGCACGAGATGGTGATATGTCGCTGCTGGATTTCTGGGTTGCTCGCGACTGGTTCTGGGTTCGTCGCGTTGCTCACGTGAAAGGAGAAGAAGAACGCGTACCGGGTTGGGGTGGGTTGTACGCGTTTGTTGTATGTTGGATCGTTGTATTGTTGTATTGTTATTGTGAAAAGGAATGGGTTAGGTCATTTGCATTGAGTTGGGTTGTTGGAATGTATGCAGTTGTAAAGAACGGTGGGCTGATTATTATTTGGGTTGGAATTGGGTTTTAATCCAGTGGCCCAAAGTTAGCTAAAAATTTGGGAAAAGAGCTGAGGTAGGGCCTTAAAACTGATTCAAGTTGGAGGTCAAAGAGGAGTTAGATCTTGGAATTTAATAAATAGCCAACTTGAGTTTAATTTAGAAAGTTTGACAAAAGTTTAAGCAAGAAAAATTAATATCAATTAATTAACAAGCTTCTTAATCTTAACGAAATAAAATAATTAATCTAATTGCAAACTAATTAACTAAAAGAAATATAAAGTATAAATTAGCTAAACTAATTAACCAAATATTTAAGTAAAACTAAAATCTTTTTGGGACGATTTTTGAATGTTCATAAAAATATAAAGCATGTCAAAAACATATCTATTATTTAAAAAATTAAAAATAAATGACAAAATAATTTTAAAAATGACTTCAAAATATTTAGATTTTCTAAAACTAATTATTTTTAATCGTTTAAATTAAAGAAGTTCGATGATTAATATATATTGTGGAGGTTCAAAATTGGGTGTCAACACTGCTCAATACTACTCCCAAAATATGATATTAGCTCTTATGTTTAAAAAAAATATACTTCTTTCTATGATTGAGATAATTGCTCAAAAACTTATCTCAAAGACTATCTTAGAAATCAAGGTTTCCTCTCTTGCTTAATTGTGAAAGTGATTGCTCTTTTCTGAAAACTAGCTCAAAGGCTCTTTGGAAATCAAGATTTCCTTACTTGTTTGACTATAAAAACATTTTAAACTCTTTGGGAATACATAGTCCCCATATACTTTTAAAGAAATGAACTTCAATCTTTACTCCTTACTCTTTACTCAACTTGAACTTTAAGTCTTAAAACAAAGTTAAAACATTTGGAAAAGACTTTTGGAAAACTCTAAGAACTTTTCTTGACCTGACTCTTACTTCTCTTGACTTTGATCGTAACTTTCTTTGAATTGGATTATGGATTCAAGGTTCATGATCTCATGTTGTGTATGATCTCATGTTGTGGATGATTTCATGTTGTTTAAACGTACCTTAGAGTGTAGGAATCAACTAAGAAACATAGGTACGTTTCAAGGGAACTAGTATGGGAAGAATGGGAAAGAAGTAGAAGACTTGGCGTTGGCATCCCTGGAGCTCTGAGTGGCGCGGAGCGCCAGACCCAAAACATCAGAGCTGATGTTGGGGCGCGCTAGCTGGCGCGACGTCCCACCCTCATTCCCCAGATTTTGATGAAATTCCTCCTTCGTTTTTCAACTCTAAATCCTCTAAACTCAATTGGGTCTTTTCCCAAACACTTAGATTCGACTACATAACCAAATATGCAAGAATCTACCCAAAACGACATATAATTTCATGAATTAGGATCAACAACTCCTCAACAATTTCAACGAATCAAGAACTCAATAGAACTTCAACAAAACCCATCAAGAACTCAATTTCTAAACCTTCAAGAACATAAATTCACTGAAATAAATCATGATTGACACGTGGGTGAACTAATCCAACACTATGTGATCTCACATACCTCGTAGGGATCACCCTTTGACGAAATCTACGATCTTAGCTTCGAGAATTTGACGATTCTTGCTTCTTCTCCTCTTTTCTCTTCTCTAAAATCTAACTTAATATTGTAAAAGCGTAAACTGAATCCTATCAGTTTTGACCCCAATTAATTACCAAAAAATGAAATTAAATCATAGAGTATGGAAAAGACCATAATGCCCTTCTAAAATCCGGATTAGACTTTCCTTATTTGAACAACCCAACTTCAAATGGGCATATCTCACTCATACGAACTCAGAATTGTGTAAACTCGGCGGCGTTGGAAATATTATTCCAAGATATTTCCTACTATATCTGGAAGCACACCTAACTCACCCTTATTTAAGAGTTATGCTCATTTGAAGTTGACCAAAAACGCAAACCTAACATAACTTAACAAATTTTCCAGATTTTCATTCTTTCCAAAAATGACTCTTTCTAATTCTAGCTCTTTCTAGTTATTTCAAATAGCAAGATGTTACAATATATCCCCCTTGGGAACATTCGTCCTTGAATGAGATTACTCTTAGTAGGCTAAGGGTGTCACATCTAACATTCAGTTCAATCACCCAACAATAAAAAATGCAAAAACAACATGCCAACTTATAAGTAAATACCAAGAAAATGATTAGTACCTTGTTCTGGAACTTCTCTGAATTCGAAGAGATGTGGATATATCTTCTTCATATCTTCCTCAGCTTCCCAAGTAGCATCCTCAACAAACTGGTTCCCCCAAAGAACTTTGATTAATGCTACCTCTTTTGTTCTCAACTTGTGAACTCGACGATCTAGAATCTGAATCGGAATCTCTTCATAAGATAAGCTATCCTTGATCCCAATATCTTCAGTTGGTATGATAAGTGAAGGATCTCACATGCACTTCTTCAATATGGAAATGTGAAATACCGGATGAACCGCTGCTAACTCTTGGGGTAGCTCCAACTCATAAGCTACATTACTGATCCTCTTGGATATTCTATAAGGACCAATATACCGGGGACTAATCTTCCCCTACTTACCAAATATCATAACACCCTTCATGGGTGATACTTTCAAGTAGACCTAATCATCTACTTCAAACTCTAACTCCCTTCTCCTAACATCAGTGTAGGATTTCTGACTACTCTGCATTGTTTTCAACCTTTCACCTTCTCCATAGCTTGATGAACTAAGTCTGGTCCTATCAACGCTGCTTCACCAACTTCAAACCATCCAATAGGAGATCTGCATCTTCTCCCATAAAGAGCTTTATAAGGAGCCATTTGGATGCTAGAGTGGTAACTATTGTTGTAAGCTAACTCAATGAGAGGTAGGTGATCATCCCAATTACCTTTGAAGTCAATCACACAAGCTCTCAACATATCCTGTAAGGTCTGAATAGTGCACTCTTCTTGCCCATCTGTCTTAGGATGAAAGGCAGTACTGAAGTTCACCTTTGAACTCAAGCCCTTTTGGAATGACTTCCAAAACTGTACAGTAATTTGCGCACCTCTGTTTGAAATAGTGGAGATCGGAACCCATAAAGTCTAACTACCTCTTGAATATACAACTTAGCATAATCTTCTGTTGAATGGGTAGTCTTTAACGGCAAAAAGTGGGCTGATTTTGTCATTCTATCGATAATCACCCAAATAGAATCATGTTGCTTGTGAGACCTTGGTAAACCTGTGATGAAATCCATATTAATCATCTCCCATTTCCATTCTGGAAGTTCTATATTTTGAGCCATACCACTCGGCCTTTGGTGCTCTATTTTAACTTGTTGGCAATTCAGACACTTAGCCACAAACTCTGCAATGCCCTTCTTCATACTGCTCCACCAATACATTTCTCTCAAGTCACGATACATCTTTGTGGAACCTAGAGGAATGGAATATCTGGAGCTATGAGCTTCATGCATGATCCTCTCTTAGAGTTCATCCACCCTTGGTACACACAATCTGCCTTGATACCTCAATACACCATCTCCCCCTTGTTCAAAAGCCATAACTTTCTGCTTATGAACATTTGCCTTCAATTCAAGCAAAATTGGGTCTTGTTCTTGTTTCTCTTTAACTCCATACACTAAAGATGATTCAGCCCCATTCATCACCACTACTCCTCCTTCTGTGGGATCTATTAGTTGGACTCCTAAGCGTGCAAGTCTATGCACATCTCTTGCTAGCTCTTTCTTATCTTCATCAAAATGGGTGGTACTACCCATTGACAACCTGCTCAAGGCATCATCAACAACATTAGCCTTACTTGGGTGATAAAGAATACTCATGTCATAATCCTTGAATAATTCTAACCACCTCCTATGTCTGAGATTAAGCTCTTCTGAGTAAACACATATTGAAGGCTCTTGTGATCGGTGAACACATCCACATGAACACCATATAGATAATGGCGTCATATTTTCAAAGCAAAAACTACGGCAGCCAACTCTAGATCATGGGTTGGGTAGTTCCTCTCATGAACTTTCAGCTGTCTGGAAACATAAGTTATAACTTTGACATTCTGCATTAATACACAATCCAAACCAACTCTAGACGCATCACAATATACGACAAAACCTTGAGTACCTTCTGGTAAGGTTAACACAGGGCAGTAGTCAACCTCTTATTCAATTCCTAAAAGTTTTTCTCACAAGCTTCAGACCATTGAAATTTCACTGTCTTCTGAGTTAACTTGGTCAAAGGGGATGAAATAGACGAGAACTCCTCTACGAATCTTCTATAATAGCTAGCCAAACCCAAGAAACTCCTAATGTCAGTTGGAGATGTTGGTCTAGGACAATTCTGCACTGCCTCTAATTTTTTAGTACCAACTTTAATTCCCTCTCCAGACACAATATGGCCTAAGAATGCCACAGACTCAAGCCAAAACTCACACTTAGAGAACTTGGCATACAACTCTCTATCCTTTAGAGTTTGGAGAACTATTCTGAGATGACTAGTATTATCTTCTTCATTCCTCGAATAGATTAGTATGTCATCAATGAAGACGATAACAAATATATCTAAATAAGGTTTGAATACTCTATTCATAAAGTCCATGAATGTTGCAGGCGCATTGGTCAAATCAAAGGACATGACCAGAAACCCATAATGACCATAACGGGTCCTGAAAGCTATCTTGGGAATATCACATTCCCTTACTCTTAACTGATGGTAGCCAGATATGAGGTCTATCTTAGAGAAACAGGTGGCACCCTGAAGTTGATCGAAAATATCATCCATCGTTGGGAGAGGATACTTATTTTTTATGGTAATCTTGTTCAACTGACGGTAATCTATACACATCCTAAGGGAACCATCTTTCTTTCTCACAAATAATACAGGAGCACCCTAAGGTGAGACATTTGGTCGAATGAAACCTTTATCAAGGAGGTTTTTCAACTACTCTTTCAACTCTTTTAACTTTGTTGGTTCCATTCTGTATGGCGGAGTGGATATAGGACGAGTATCTGGAAGAATTTCTATACCAAAGTATATTTCTCTCTCAGGAGGGACTCTGGGGAAGATCATCTGGAAAGACTTTTGGAAACTCTTGTACTACTGAGACTGACTGAATAGGAGGTATCTCAACACTAGAGTCATTAACTAGGACTAAGTGATAGACACACCCCTTAGAAACTAACTTTCTTACCTTAAGGTACGAAATAAAATGACCCTTAGGCACTGTTGAACTACTTTTCCACTCTAAGACTGGCTCATTTGGAAACTAAAACTTGACAACTCGAGTTCTACAACCAACTGAAGCATAACAGGTATGAAGCCAGTTCATACCAAGAATGACATTAAAATATACCATGTCTAACTCAACTAAATCAACCATGGTGCTCTTGTGATTGACGAAAATAGGACAATCACGATAGACTCTCTCTGCTAGAATAAACTCACCAACAGGTGTTGAAACACTGAAGGGCTCACTAAGTTGCTCAGGAAGAACATTAAAATTCATCACAACATACGGGGTTACAAAGGATAAACTTGCTCTTGGATCTAGCAAAGCATAAATATTAAAGTTAAAGACTTGGATCATACCAGTAACGACATCTGGTGAATCCTCTTGCTCTTGGCAAATAGTGATAGCATATAGACGATTTGCACATTCGCCAGCCCCTGAAGTAGCTCTTCTAGATGTAGCTCTGTCCGGTGGAGCAACTAAAGAAGATTGGGCTCTATTGCCCCCATTACCGTTACCCTGCTTGTTCTTTGGACACTCTCACATGAAATTACCATTCTGAACACACTTAAAGCAACTAGTGGAGCCATCACGACACGTCTCTGAGTGGTTCCTACCACACTTAGCACATCCAAGAGGCTTACTACCCCCTTGTGCCATACTACCCTAAGAATAGGCAGGTTTAGCTCATTAATTCTGACTATTTTACTCACTCTTGTTCTTTGGTGCAGATGATAGAGCAGGTCCCTTCTGTTTCTGTTGGAAAGATGACCGGTTGGCATTACTCTTCTGCTGCTCGGACTCATTCCCTGTCTTAGCTCTCTTATTCTTAAACTCTTCTCTATACCTTAGTTTGTCCTCATTAACTTGTTGCACATGGATCATTAGCCTTGCTATGTCCATATCCCCTATCAGCATAGCTGCCTTGCCTTCATTACTTGACACACGAGACAACCCAGGAACAAATAAACTCATTCTGCTCCTCATATCAGCAACCATATCCGTAGTATACCGGGAAAGTTGTGTGAACCTCAGACTATACTCATGAACGCTCAAAGAATCCTGCTTAAGTTTGAGGAACTCTCGTACCTTGGCCTCTCTCAGTTTGCGGGGGAAGAAACGCCCCAAGAAGGCCTCATTAAAACAACACCAACTCGCAGGTGGTGCTCCCTCAAATCGCAGGTGGTGCTCCCTCAACTCTACCCTTCTTCCACTGGTCAAACCAAGTCCTAGCAACATTCCTCAGTTGGTATGAAGCTAGTTCTACTCGCTCAACATCGGCAACGTGCATAACTTCAAATACCTTTTGCAGCTCTTCAATAAAGTTTTATGAATCCTCAGTAGTGCTTGAACCAGTGAAACTTGGAGGATTCATCCTCAAGAACTCTCGGATCCTCGAAGTATCAGCCATTTCTTGTCTAGCTCATCTTTGTTGCCCAACCTAGTTAGTCATAGCTTGGCTCAACATTTGAATCGCTTCCCTGAATTCAGCATTCGTGACTTCTCCTTGGGGTTGCACTTCAGGTGCATTAGGTACCCATTTATCCTCAACGTTCCTCCTATCAGGACGACCTCGAAAAGCTCTTTGTGGAGGCATGATTAACTGAAATACACACGCAAGCATGAATTAGAAAGAGACTTTATAGAGATGAACTTTATATCACGAAATGAGTATGAAAGAATTGAGATAATTTCCTAAGTGTCGCAGCCTCCTAATTATAGATGTGGAGTGCTTCACACCGATAACTAGGACTCTACAGACAAAGCTTCATAAACTCCCTAGGACTCTTGAACTATGTGCTCTGATACCAAGTTTGTCACGCTTCGAGCCTACACCCTGGGTGAGACTGGCACTCGAGAACCATTGTTGGCCCCAAGCGAAGCCTTGGTATGACTTACTTACTCAGCGGAAGGCTTAAACACAAGAAATAGTCTCAAAGGATAACTCATGCAAATGTCTTTAAGAAATATTAAACTTAGCCAAAATGGCAACTCAAGTCTCAACCATTAAAACAGGAAATAGAAAACTCAAGAACTAACATCTAACTGTCTATGAAGCCTCTAAACAACTGAGATAGATGTCGGGACAAGACCCACAACATCCTAATGAAACTAAAACTACTAAAAGTAATAAAAGGGATCCTCCGGAAGTAAGGAGGCTCACCAACAAGTCTGAAGCTCAATTAGAATCAACGATGTGTTGGATATTGATCCTGGTTACCTGTATCTGCATAATTAAAAGATGCAGGCCAAATGACATAGTGCATTGAATGTACGAGTATGCGAGGGGAATTCTAAAATAAGACATAAGCTTGAAAGGAACTGAAGAACTTACCTGGCTCAACTCAACTCAACTTAACTGAACTCATTTCAATATAAAGCGGAATAAAACAAGGGCAATATAAAGAAAAGCTTTTTAAAACATGGATGTCAACTCTGTGTATTTGGAAATACAATAATACTTTGTGTGTATGCAAAGATACAATATAACTCTGAAATATATGTAAAAATACAATTAAAATGTGTATATAAGAATACAAATACTTCTGTGGGAGTTTCTCTAACCGACAACCATCACGTAAGAGCTATTGTGATGATACAACATTTTGCCTCACGCTGCCGGGGCCATCATATACCTTGCCGAGGGTATAGAACCGACTACTAAGTGGATCCACTAATCTATGCTAAAAAACACTAAGGAATCATCTAAAAAGTATGACTCTTTTCTACCCATGGTGGCTATATGGTTTATGGGGGCTGGGAGTTGTCTAAACTCTCCCCCATATCGGTGCTCAATACTACTTCCAAAATATGATACTAGCTCTTATGTTTTAAAAAACATACTTCTTTCTGTGATTGAGATAATTGCTCAAAAACTTAGCTCAAAGGCTATCTTGGAAATCAAGGTTTCCTCTCCTGCTTAATTGTGAAAGCGATTACTCTTTTTTGAAAACTAGCTTAAAGGCTCTTTCGAAATCAAGATTTCCTTACTTGTTTGACTGTAAAAACATTTTAAACTCTTTGGGAATACATAGTCCCCATATACTTTGAAGAAATGAACTTCAATCTTTACTCCTTACTCTTTATTCAACTTGATCTTTAGGTCTTAAAACAAAGTTAAAATATTTGGAAAAGACTTTTAGAAAACTCTAAGAACTTTTCTTGACTTGACTCTTACTTCTCTTGACTTTGATCTTAACTTTCCTTGAATTGAATTATGGATTCAAGGTTCATGATCTCATGTTGTGGATGATTTCATGTTGTTTAAATGTACCTTAGAGTGTAGGAATCAACTAGAAAACATAGGTACGTTTCGAGGGAACTAGTACGGGAAGAATGGGAAAGAAGTAGAAGACCTGGCATCCCTGGTGCTCTGAGTGGCACGGGGCGCCAGACCCAAAACTTCATAGCTGAAGTTGGGGCGCGCTGGCTGGCGCGACGCCCCACCCCATTTCCCAGATTTTGACGAAATTCCTCTTTTATTTTTCAACTCTAAATCCTCTAAACTCAATTGGGTCTTTCCCCAAACACTTAGATTCGACTACATAACCAAAATATGCAAGAATCTACCCAAAACGACATCTAATTTCATGAATTAGGATCAACAACTCCTCAATAATTTCAACGAATCAAGAACTCAATTTCTAAACCTTCAAGAACATAAATTCGCGGAAATAAATCATGATTGGCGCGTGGGTGAACTTACCCAACAATATGTGATCTCACATAACTCGTAGGGATCACCCCTTGACGAAATCCACGATCTTAGCTTCCAGAATTTGACGATTCTTGTTTCTTCTCCTCTTTTCTCTTCTCTAAAACCCTAACTCAATATTGTAAAAGCGTAAACTGAATCCTATCAGTTTAAACCCCAATTAATTACCAAAAAAATGAAATTAAATCATGGGGTATGGAAAAGACCATAATGCCTTTCTAAAATCCGGATTAGACTTTTCTTATTTGAACAGCCCAACTTCAAATGGGCATATCTCACTCATACAAACTCGGAATTCAGTAAACTCGGCGGCGTTGGAAATATTATTCCAAGATCTTTCCTACGATATCTGGAAGCACACCTAACTCATCCTGAGCTAGGAGTTATGGTCGTTTGAAGTTGACCAAAAACGCAAATTTAACATAACTTAACAAATTTTCCAGATTTTCATTCTTTCCAAAAATGGCATTGTCACATCCTAAACTCAAGGGGCGCAACTGGCTCCTAATGCCAAAACTCAGGCCCGAGCCGACCCTGCTGAACCATTTGCTACTAGCGCATGGCAGCCACACGCAATAAAGAAATCAAACAAGTATATCTCGGCTTAAAATTAAGCCATCGGACGGCAAGGCCCCTGCCAACTGATCTATAAAAGAAACAGCTACTCCCAGGAGATCATATAAATAAATAGCCAACTAGCACAGAAGTCTTGATTGGGCCG
>JAJOOS010008408.1:0-22559 GCA_029582725.1 Solanum chiquidenum
AGTTGGGTACATGCTTTCGATAGAAAATTTGCAAGACAATAGAGACTACGCAAAGCTTTAGATGAAAATAAGTTCCCTCTCGGGCAGCTTACCCCGTTGACACTAACTATGATTCGAGTGTCTACGATCATCGATAATATAGTAACCCAACCAAGGGTTGGGGTTGTGTCCCAAGGGAGCGGTTTTGAGAATTAATAGAAAAATAAAGTCTAGTTCTAACTAGTTGTAGCTAAAGAAATTAACGATTAAAAATATTGTAAATCGAATGGGGAGACACAAAAGTGTCAAATATCAATTTGGGGTTTTTTGTCACAAATAATTAAAAACAACAAAAATAACAAGAAAATCAAGTATGGGGAAAAGTTTTTGGGGTGTGACTGCAATACAAGTTGAGAGAAATAGTTGGGTACATGCTTTCGATAGAAAATTTGCAAGACAATAGAGACTACGCAAAGCTTTAGATGAAAATAAGTTCCCTCTCGGGCAGCTTACCCCGTTTCAAATGTGTTCCTCTCGGACACCCATTTGTTGCATGAAGACCAGCCTACGGCTTACCCCACTCTCTCTCTCGAGCTGAGTGTTAGGATATGGGACTAAGGCTCACCCTCTCGGGCTGAACCTCATGTCGATCCACTCCTTAGGCCATCAGTCTAGTGGTCTTGGTTTCGCGACCTCCCTCTTGGGCAAGCCTAAAACACATGGGTGGCTTTGTATTTGCAACTACAAACCCATTAAATTAAACCACAACCACTAGGTGAAATCACCATTAAAATACATCTAACCTATCAGCAAGCAAGACCCACTAATAATTTCAACACATATTTGCTAAATCACACCCCAAGAATGGGGTTTTTTAGCCACACATCAAGAGATAGAAATTTATACCTTCAATGATGTTAAAATCAAATGGGTATAAAGAAATAAGTCTTGATTTGAGCGAAGAAGGAAGGATCCAAGGGACCCACTTCCAAATAGAAGGAAGTGAAACCCTTTTCTTCTTCAAGTCTTGAAACCCTTACCAACTTGAGAGTAGAATAAAAATAGTACTAAATCCAAAATCTGATAATAAAAATGTGATACTAAAATCTGATATTAAGCTATAACTCTCAACGAGTATTTATAATTTTCAAAAATCTATGTTGCGGTGGATCATTCGGCGACATTAGTCGGAATCGCTGATCAATTTGACGATTCGCCATTTGGTGTAGTTCATCGCCGTTTTGCACCATCCTTCGGCATCTTCGTGCTCTGGGTCATTGGGCGACATAGTACTATTTCACAGACCTTCTCGGCGATCTGCCGACTGCTCCTTTTTTTCGCCCACTTGATCCTTTACTTTAGGGCTCAGCACACTGGAACAAAAAGTGAAGTGAGACCCTTCGATGATTCGCCAAGTGAACTCGGCGATCCTCAGGCCTTCATTTTCTTGTTCTTTTCAACCTTTTCGTTCTTTTTTGCGAAGTACTATCCATGCATTCCTTCAAACTTCAAATACCTAAAAATTAAAGGTTTTCATCAAATATTGAGATAATATAAGCATTTGAGGACACTATTTCTATTAAAATAAACCGTAAATGAGTCCAATTTATGGACTCATCAAGCAACAACCCAAGCTAAACTGTACTATGTGTAGGAACCCATACCTAGCCTTAAGTCATACTTTTTCAATGTACAAATAACATCCCATACTACTATCCACACTAAGTACTCCTTTAGGCTATCATGAATCCTCACTAGTTAAGGACTAGTCCCTCTTGACTATTTGCCTCTATTTATTTAAGGTACTTCTCTATGTAGTACTAGGCAAGTCATTACACATGAATGAGTACAAGACATCAATTCAAGGCTACCAAGGAATAGAGCCCTACTAGGCTAGACCAAGCTAATAAGCTAACTAACATGTCTACATTATTATAAGTCAAACTACCATAGAGGCTATATAATCATGCAAGTCCAAGTTATGTAAGGAAGGATTCCAATGCCCTATCCTACCTACCATGCAACACATTCCATGATGCTATGCAAGCTATCCCTAGGAGTCAGTGAATCCTCAATCCTAAGCTATCATGAGTACTACTAACTAAAGCTATCCTTACAAGAACACCAAGATCCTAATGTAAGCTATCCTTAGGAGAGTATGTATCTAAATCCCAAGCTACCAATATGAGAGTATATGTCCTCAATCCTAAAGCTACCATGAAGTGGTCTTGTCCTAACCAAATAAACCTACCATGAAATGCATTTTACAATGCTAGTTCAAAATATCCATAGGAGAGTATAAATCCTCAATCCTAAGCTACCATGGCCACTTCTAGTCAAGCTACCATGAAATGCTAATTCAAGCTACTCTTAGGAGAGTGTATGTCCTCAACCCTAAGCTACCATGAGATGGTCTTGTCTTACCAAGTCAAGCTATACAAGAAGGGATCATATATCACAATTTCAAGCTATTCTAGTCTAACATGCTTTGATTCATTTTAGGTTATTAACCCAACCTAGAATCATTATATGTGAGAGAACCTTGGATCTTCTAGCATATTCATGCCTTAGTGTGTGTAAGAGAGAATAATACACAAAACGATCACATCATATTGACTTTGCCCCCAAAGCCCTAACATTGACAGCTACAAGCCTTATTCTCAAGCTTAACTTCATTCTATAATCATTCATGTCTAAACTACAAGACATTCAATCACATTATTTACTACTAGGTGATTCTAGTCATAATTCATCATAGAGGTTCAATTTCATCTTAACAAGTCAAGATACTTCATATTCAATAAATTTTAGTTCAATTCATGATTATATGATCGT
The DNA here is from genome assembly GCA_029582725.1 of Solanum chiquidenum. NCBI lineage: Eukaryota > Viridiplantae > Streptophyta > Magnoliopsida > Solanales > Solanaceae > Solanum > Solanum chiquidenum. The sequence goes on from JAJOOS010008408.1 coordinate 2,815, forward strand.
AAATTCAATTAATTACTATACATGACATTGATTTAGGAAGATCACCTTTGAACCTTCAATTTCACCTCTAATGGCATAAACCCACAAATATAACATTCATTAATTTAGAATAGGGTTCCATATAAATCATATGAATTCATCATAATATAACTAAAAAAATTAAATCCATCATAATTGGGTATTATCCACTAGATTGGAATCATACCCAAACTCTACCCACAATGTAAGAAGAACCCTAGCCTGAATTGGGTTTTTGACATCACAATTGGGGGAAAACTTAGGGGGATCTATGGGGGAAGAACCCATAGATGAATAATCTAAATATACCTTAATTCAAAGTACTAACCAAACTTTCTTCAATGGAGAAAATCTGCCCTCTTCTGTTCTCTTCTTCTTTTTCTTCCTAACTTCTAGAGAGAAAACTTTTGGAGAGGATTTGGGGTCTTAGACGAATGAGTTAAATGAATTAGTTTAGGGGCCTATTAAGCTTATATAGGTTGTAAAATAACTAACTAACCGACCTACCTTAACCCCTAATTAATTACTAACTTAACCCCTAAACACTTAACTAATAGCTAAACTAAAACAACAGCTTGACCTACGAGACCCCTACCCACGGACTGTGGGTGGGCCTACGGGGTGCACTACACCTCCGTAGGTACTGGTCAGAGACTCAAATTGGCAGGAATTTGCAGGCCTTGACCCACGACCCCCACCTATGGGCCGTGGGTCCACCTACAGGCCATAGGTGGCCAAACGTAGGTGCTGCCTTTTTTTGCAGATTTGAGGCTGTTTTGAGGGTCCTCCCCAAGGATCCCTTGGGTGGTCCTTGGGGGTTCGTACCTTGACGCCCAAACCTTTAAACCCCTATTATAAATATAGGAATCGTTTTTACAACTTTTAATCCTCATACCACACTCCAAGATTCTTACGAAAGGCTCTAGAACCCTCTAGTTCAACTTACTAGTTTCCGGGGTCTTACAATATCTCCCCCTTGGGATCATTTATCCTTGAATGACAAATCTAAACACTTATTAGAGTCACACTCTAAGCTAGCAGCCCATTATGCATGCACTACATCTAAATGCACACAACCAAGGAAGAAAACTTCAATTCCAAGCTAAACGCATTCAATGCAACACAAGGGAGTAGGAACTACTTCTACCAACCCAAAAATGCATGAAATCCTATATCTACTCATTTTCAAGGAGGAACTATCATATCGTAGTTAAACATGATCAACACACACTCATGGAGCGTAGATGCAAATTATTTCTCAAAAAAGCATTCATTCAAGGAAATATCTTTCAACTCCCAAAACTAAGGCATGCTCATATAATCATCTCATTAAGTCTATATGCAAATCTTACTCCAATGCACTACAACATGAGGAAAACAATGCATATAAGTCATTTATAACAAGACTTAAGCAATTACATGAACATGCATATAAGGAAATCATGGCAACACATAAAGCACACAATAACCCTACTAGGTAGGCACACTATCTCCCCCTTGGGAGTGAGCCTACACTAACTCTTCTAAACATCATGCATACTAAAAAAAACTTCAAAGCCCAACATAACAAGTCACAAAAGACAAGAAATCTGGAAATTTACTAAAGCATGAAACACATACCGGAATGGACATGAGGAGATCACTCTTGATATTCTCTAGATTGGAGAGCATAAAACCTATTCTTCTTTTGAGGCTCCACATCGCCACTACTAGAGGATACTTGCCTACGCTCTGTTCTTGTCACCTTATCCTTTGGACAATTTTTCATTAAGTGGCCACTCTCACCACAACTAATAAAACCCTCTCTACCGGCCAAACACTTGCCCTCATGTCTCCTACCACACCTAGTGCAATGGAACCATATGGACTCATTACTCATTCCTTGTGGCCTAGGGGTAGACACCCTCTCTTCCTTATGCTTAGGAGCATTAGAAAAGCCTTGTCCGGAAAACTTTTATCGATTCACATAACGACCATGTCCATCGAACCCAACATGAAAAAACCTATCATTTTCCATCATAGACCTCTTTTTCTCCGTAGATCTTGCCTCATCAAGCTTTTCTTCCTCCATTTGTTGAGCATACACCATAAAACGTGATATATCCATATCATAATGGAGCATTGTCGTACGACATTCTTTTGACACTAATTTGGACACACCCGTCACAAACTTACTCATCATATCCCTCGGATTTGCTACCAAAGATGAAGCATACTTGGACAAAAGAGTGAATTTCAAGGCATATTCTTTAACACTCATGCTACCTTGCTTAAGATTGATAAGCTCTTCCATCTTAGCTTCCCTCAACTCCCGAGGAAAAAACTTATCTAGGAATGCCGACTTAAATGCTTCCTACTCTATAGGACCAGATTCTACCGGCCTACTATCTTTCCATTTCTCATACCAAATTTGGGCAAAATCCTTCGATCGATAGGCAGCTAGTTCCTCTTTCTCTATAGAAGTAGCTGGGCACGACCCAGGGGTATCCCCTAGATGTAACACGGCAAATTCGATCCTGAAGGGTCTCATACAAGGCTCATAGCATATCTTGAACATAAGATCATAGGAAAATAGTGCAGAATTTAAAACTTTTCTTTACAATCAATGTCTTTTATAAAATGAGAGAGAATCTGTAACACCATGTCTCAAACAATCTATAAAACTTGGATTGAAACTCTTGAAAATAATTTTAGGGACATAGCCCTTACATAAGTCTAAAACATAAAAGAAAGAAATAAAGGACATATGGTGAAGCCCTCGAATACTATGAGGACTCACCAATCTTCTTCTTCTTGATCTACTATGGTTTTAACCACGAGGATGGAATCCAATATCTCCAAATCCTACACTTAGAGAAAATGTAGAAAGATGGAGTTAGCAAAAAATGTACTAAGTATGGAAGGCATGCATAAAAATCCTTAAAACATGCATAAAAGGGACATTTTATTTGAAACCATGTTATATGCAACTTTTGAACATCTTCTTTGAAATAGTTGGAGAACGTAGCTCATAAGACAAACCATGCACATTTCATCATAGCATAAATGATATCATCATAATCACAAGCATAGTCTCCAACACAACATAATTCATACTCCAATCTTCACAAGGCATAGTTCACATACCAATATCATATCATCATAATAGAACAATCACATAAGCAACCCTAAGCTATACTTGTGCAATGCATAGATAGGACCCCAAAATCCTATCTACACTAAGTATCACTTCTAGGCAACCATGATCATGCATAACAAACCTTGACCTTATCCATAGCCAATACTCATAGATAAAGAGACTTTCATGTTCATATCTTGTAATAAGTAAAGTCAATCATAGCAACAATCCATATCATGTATACAATAGTTCATATATCTTCATAGAATAAGGAAACCACACCACAACCCCCTTATAAAGCTATTTATACAATGTATAAGTGAAGACCCATACGCACACTCACAGTAAGTAAATTTCATTAAGAAGTCATAAGTATAGTCCATGGTCATATTCATGTTCATGTTCATAGTTCATAATAGAGCATGCATTAACTCAAAATCATCATATCATAAGGGAAACCTACCATGCCCAATCTCAAAGCCTACTTGTAAAATGCATGAATGAAGTCCCATACCCCCATTAATACTAAGTAGAACCTATTGAGGAACCATAGTAAATAACCCATGTTCTTGTTCTTGTTCTTGTTCATGTTACTTGTTCATGTCACTTGTTCATATCATGGTTCATGTTCTTTTCATGTAGGGAAATAGCCTTAACCAAAATAGATCATGTGAACTACATGGAATCCAATGTCATGTCCCACACCTAAAAGAGGTGTCCTACTTGCCTAAAGTAGAACTAACATGTTTTTCTTTTAGATGGATCCACTAGCTAACAACCTATGTGGGTACATAGTAATGGATAAGGAGATTGTTACTACAAACTCGGACAAATTGACGTAAAAGGTTTCCATTTCATGAGATAACATGTTTTGGGAACCCAGAGTGACTGGCGTAAAAGGAACCCATTGGGAAGCCAGGTTGACTGGTGTAAAGGCTTCCATCTCATTTTCATATCCACTCGGTGCTAAACATAATTCCCTTTAAGTTCATGTTAAGTCTTTACTTACGTTCATATTTATGGAAGGGTGAGTTAACATTCAATCCAATACAACATCATGATATAGCTCATAGATTCATTAGGTGAGAATAGTCTTTCAACCTTAGAATCATTAATATGTGAGTAAACCTTTCACATCATATTCATAGTGTTAATGAGAATAGCCTTTCAATCAACACAACAACATTATCATAGTCCTAGACAATGCATGCATAGTCATGTGTAAGGGTAATGGGAGAATAACCTTTCAATAGTACCTCATTCACACAATAATCATAGGATCTTCACTTTCTAAGTGAATCATAAGCTTATACACAATTCTTGTCAACATGTACAAACCCTCATTATTTGCCCTTCAGTGGCTATGAACCAACTCATCCCAAACATCTAGAATTTAGCACATTAGATAAAGGGAATACCATGATTCAATAACTTAATCAACACCATAGTCATATCAAAGCCTTAACACCCTTAGTTTATTCATTTTAGCTTCTACTCTTGAACCCCTAGGAGTCATCTTCCTATTACAAGCCTTACTCTCAAGCAATGCCTCAGATGATCATCATGTATACCCAATTTCCAAGGTAACCTAGCCAGATGCCTCATTCTATATCAATTATAGTCATATATGAGAAATATAAACTCAATCTCAATACTACACAACCACGATCCAACATATAACCTCTAGTCAATTAGTTCATGTCCCCAAGCTTTACTCATAAGCAATTCATGTCTAGGTGATCTAATCTAAGGCAATTCATCAAGAAATTCATAAATCTTAGAAGATCACATCTAAACCCTCAACTTGCCTCTTTTATGACATAACACTAGACTACATCAATTACATCATAGGATCCTAGGTTAATCAAGTATACATGTAGAATTATACTAAAATCATGCAATCTCATCATAATCTACTCACATCCAATCAATTGGACCAATCTTGGAACACATTCATAATGTAAAGAAGAACCATAGCTAGGATTTGGGAACTGATGGATTCTTGGAGAATTAAAGTTAAAAATCATGTAAAATAAGTAATACATTCATAAAAATTATAATTCAACCTATAAATGCAACTTTGAAAGGAATCTAGGGGGTTGAGTTAACACCCTAACTATTTGGGTTTTCTAGATTTGAGATAAAAGCTTTTGAAGGAACTCCTTGGGTGATAGCTTCCCAAAGATGAAAAATTTCATACCTTAGGTGTAGAATCCATACAAATTCTTATGAAAAATCTCCCTTCTTCAAGCTCTAACTTGGTCTCCTTCTTTGTTCTTCAATGGAAGTTGTAGAGAGTAGATTTTTAGAGAGGAGGGTGTTTTGGGATTTGATTGGGGTCTTGAGATATAATGAATTAATTAGGGGTTTAATGGCATACAACACTTTATATAAGTCTATTAAAATTAATTAAGACAACTACACATTAATATAATTAAAATAGGAATTTACCTTAGGACCCCTTAAACTAGCCGACTTTGGGAAGATTGCAGTGATGACCTACGACCACCACATACGGAGCGTAGGTCAGCTCACTTCCCATACTGGTGAGATGTAGGTCGAGACTCCAACTCCCTTGGTTGCCCATTTGATCCATAGAGCGTGGACCACCCTATGGGGTGTAGTTCCCCTCTGTGGGTCACACATTTTGGGCAGGACCCTTGGTTGGTCCTTGGGGGGGTCGTACCTTGATGTTTAACCCCAAAACCCCTCAACCTAAACTTGAGAAGTTATTTAACACTCCTACACCCCAAATCAAACTCATCAACACCCTCATGAGGCTCTAGTTCCACCTACTAGTTTTCCGGGTCGTTACATTATATTCCCTTTAGAAACATTCGTCCTCGAATTACACCTTAAACACTTATGGAACTAAGTACTCAAGACTAGCAGACCATCATGCATGAGACATCAAAATAATGCATATACACAAGGAGGAAATATCACTCCATCTCAATATACTCAATGCAATACAAGCAAGTATGAACTACATCTAACAACCCATTTATGCATGAGATTCTCATAACTTGTCATGTTCAAGGAGGAATTACCATCTCCTAGTCATAATATGCTCAACATACTCTCATGGAGCTCATATGCAATTTACTCTCAACAAGAATTTCATTCAAGGAGGAATTTCTCAACTCCTAACTAAAGCATTCTCATATATTCCTCTAATGAAGTACAATAAGCAACTCTTACTCAAAGCACTACAACATGAGGGAAGCAATGAACATAAACTCATTTTCTTTCAAAAACACAAGTTTTCATGAATATGCATTGTATAAAAAAGTCATGGCAACACATAAGCACATATCAACAATGTTAGCTAGGCACACCATCCCCCCCTTAGGAGTGAGCCTATACCAGCACTTCTAAACATCATCAATCACATAATCATAGGAGGAATTACCTTTCCCAACTAAAAGCAAGCTCAACACAAGATTATGGAGCCAATATGCCATTTCATCAAAAGCATAACAAAGCATATTCATCACATCATCTCAGGAAGTCAAATATGCCATTACCATATTAAAATGAACAACAACATGAGGAACATGTAAATCATGAAAACTCATTATTTTAAACAAGACAAGAATTTTCTTCAGAACATGCATAACATGAGGAGGTCACAAATTTTTTTTCAAAACATTCATCACTCCATATCATAAAAACAAGCCCAAAAACGAACTCTTGGTCTCAAGCTTGAATAGGAATAGAAGAAAGGGATGTGGATATCGGGACTGTCAATCAATTTTGCTATCTATGCACATGATCTCCCTCTTGGGAGTAAGCCCCTTTTACTAAAACTTGAATTACTACTCCTTTCAAACAAACTCAAAGCATTACCAAGGATCATTATAACCTTACCGGTTCTAAAAACAATAGAGGTCTATCAACCATGCATCCAAATCCTACTAAGGTTAATCAGAGTAACTCTATGGGACAAGGAAATCATAGGACACATATAACATCCAAGACTCCACAATCATGAAATAAGTTATGAATGTCTTATCATCTTAAGGTAGAGGAGGAATAGAAGGGAACATAAGGATATTAGGATATCTCATTGTCCCTTGGCCTCCAAAATAAGCACCTTCAACTAAAATCCTTACTAAAATACCACTCCTCAACATTTTCATGGAAGCACTTTCTTACTCTTCTATTTCTTAACTCGCCAGTCAAAGATCCCAATTGGTAGTTCTAAATTAGAGAGGTTCTCTTGTAACTCTATTTGACAATAAACTTTATCAACACCACTCTACGTCTCATATGAACCTACCAAACTGGGACTAAACATTCCAAGTTCACTACACCTCTTAAGGTGAGAATTTCAAGGTAATCCAAATCATGAACATATACTATCTAAGCACGTTTCTTTCAATTCTAAGGTCGGAGCTAGTTGTCACTCAATTTTCACATCCATCACACAAGGGGATTATAAACCATAGAGAATTACACTTATTTCCTCTTTAAAATGAGTCTACTCATACAACATCTCTAGGCATTACTTATACACCACTGCTTATCGAATCCTTAAACACATCATAAAACTCATTATGAGTAAGTTGGGTTCTACCAACAAACACATATAACCAAAAATAAACCCATTCATACTAAGGGAAACATAAAAGCTCATCATGTCCAATTTATCAAGTCACAAAAGACAAGTACTACCGGAATAGAGGTAAGCATAAAACACATACCGGGAGAAACATTAGGAGGACTCTTTTTCACCTCTAGGTTGAAGAGCATCACATCTAATTTTCTTCCTTTCTCTTCCCTTAGTGGTAAGTACCGGGCAATTTCTTATTTTATGGTCAGTTCTACCACAACCATAACAACCTTCCATACCTCCTAAAGACCTACCATAATGCTTCCTTCACATATTTACAAGTACGCTTAAGTAACACCGATTCACTATCGCTTCCTATTTTAGGCTTAGAGTTACACACAATCTTTTGGCAAAACATTGGGGAAACCTTGGACGAGCTTGGCACATAAAATCTTTATTGAGAGGAATTATCATCACCAAACCTATACCTTTATGTTCCTCTAGACCTCTATTCAAGTTTCTATCTTTTAAACCATTGGGCATGGATCATAAGACAATCAATGTTCATATCAGCCTTAAGCATAACCATACTACATTCTTTTGCTATCAAGTCGATAGACCCGACACAAACTTACTCATATTCATCCTAGGGTTGGCCACTATGGATGGAGCATATCTTTACAACTTAGTGAACACCCGAGGATACTTCTTAACACTCATCCTACCTTGGCATAGGTTAATAAACTTAAGTATCTTAGCCTCTCTCATTTCTAAAGGGAAAAACATATCATTAAACCAATTCTTAAATCTTTCCAATTCTAGGAGGGCCGCTTCTACCAGCCTCGCTCCTTTCCATTGACTAAACCACATTAGAGAAAAATCCTTTAATTGGTAAGCGGCCAATTCCACCTTCTCTACCGGAGTTACTTCTACAAGTTTCATCACCCTAGAGACCTCATCTATAAAATCTAGAGGATCTTCCTCTATCTTTGACCCATAGAATTCTGAAATCTCTATTGTGACTTGAGTAAACAATAGAAAACCATACCTAACCTTCTCATTAGAGACATATTCCCCTATAGGGACAATTGGAGCTTGGGGAGGAACCTCTTGCTGCATATTATCTTCCTCATTCCTTTCAACATGAGACCTTGAAGTAGTCATATCCTGAAAACCATAGGGCACACATTAGGATAAAGACCTAATAAAACTAAACTCTAGGGAACGACTTAGAGAATGAAGAAGAAAAGTTTTCCCAACACATGATACCTTCATATTCATAAATGTGGCGCACTTCACATTTATGAACAAGACTCTACTAACGTGGTTTGACACATCCTCAAACCATCCCAAAATATTGTGCTCTCATACCATGTTTTTCATGACCCAGGGGTACCCCCTAGATGTAACATGGTGTACTCTACCCCGAAGGGGTCTCATACAAGCCTCAAAGCATATCTTGAACATAAGAGCATTGGAAAATAGTGCAGAATTTAAAACTTTTCTTTACAATTGAAGTCGTTTATAAAATGAGAGAGAATATATAACACCATCTCTCAAACCATCTATAATACTTGGATTAAAACTCTTGAATACAACCTTAGGGACATAGCCCTTACATAAGCCTAAAACATAACCGAAAGACATAAAGGACATATGGTCAAGCCCTTGAATACCATGAGGACTCACCAATCTTCTTCTTCTTGATCTACTATGGTCCTATCCACGAGGATGTAATCCAATATCTCCAAACCATACACTTATAGAAAATGTAGAAAGTTGGGGTTAGCAAAAAATGTACTAATTATGGAAGTCATGCATAAAAATCCTTAAAACATGCATAAAAGGGACATTTTATTTGAAACCTTACTATATGCCACTTTTGACCATCATCTTTGAAATAGTTGGAGAACGTAGCTCATAAGACAAACCATGCACATTTCATCATAGCATAAAGGATATCATCATAACCACAACCATAGTCTCCAACACAACAAAATGCATACTCCAATATTCACAAGGCATAGTTCACATACCAAGATCATATCATCATAATATAACTATCACGTAAGCAACCCTAAACAATACTTGTGCAATACATAGATAGGATATGATAATCCTATCTACACTAACTAGCACTTCTAGGCCACCATGATCATACATAACATACCTTGACTTTATCCATAGCCAATACTCATAGATAAGGAGACATTCATGTTCATATATTGTAATAAGTAAAGTCACTCATCGAAACAATCCATATCATGAATACATAAGTTCATATATCTTCATAGCATAATGAAACCACACCACAACCCCCTTATAAGTCTACTTATGCAATGTATAAGTGAAGTCCCATGCCCCCACTCACACTAAGTAAAGCTCATTAATAAGTCATAAGTATAGTCCATGGTCATATTCATGTTCATGTTCAAAATTCATAATAAGGCATGCATTAACTCATAATCATCATGTCATAAGGGAAACCTACAATATCCACTCTCAAAGCATACTTGTGGAATGCATGAATAAAGTCCCATACTCCCATTCATACTAAGTAGAATCGCTTGAGGAATAATAGTAAATAACCCATGTCCTTATTCTTGTTCTTGTTAATGTTACTTGTTCATTTAACTTGTACTTGTCATTGTTCATGTTCTTGTCATGTAGGGAAATACCCTTAACCGACATAGACCAACCATGTGAGCTACATGGAATCCAATGTCATGTCCCACACCGAAAAGAGGTGTCCTACTTCCTAAGGTAGAACTAACATGTTTAGGTTTTAGGTGGATCCACTAGCTAAGAACCTATGTGGGCACATAGTTATGGGATAAGGAGTTTGTTACTAGAAACCTTGACTGACTGACGTAGAAGGTTTTCATCTCATGAGATAACATGTTTTGGGAACCCACACTGACTGGTGTAAATGGAACCCATTGGGAAGCCAAACTGACTGGCGTCAAATCTTTCATCTCATTTTCATATCCACTCAGTGCTAAGCATAATTCTCTTTAAGTTCATGTTAGGTTTTTACTTAAGTTCATGTTTATCAAAGGGTGACTTAACACTCAATCCAATACAACATAATAATATAGCTCATAGATTCATTAGGTGAGAATACTCTTTCAACCTTAGAATCATTAATATGCAAGTAAACCTTTCACATCATGTTCATGGTGTTAATGAGAATATCCTTTCAATCAACACAACAACATTATCATAGTCCTAGACAATTCATGCATAGTCATGTGTAAGGGTAAGGGAAGAATAACCTTTCAACAATACTTCATTCACACAATACTCATAGGATCTTCACTTTCTAAGCGAATCATAAGCTCATGCACATTATTGTCAACATGTACAAATCCTCATAATTTTCCTTTCTAGGGATATGAATCAACTCATCCCAAACATCTAGAATTTAGCACATTAGATAAGGGGAATACCATGATTCAATAACTCAATCAACATCTTATTCATTTCATATTCATGTTCATGCATGGGTGTGTGTGTGATTGTCCTTCCAATGACACAACAACATCATTATCATAATAGACACTTTATTCTCAAGGTATTCATAAACATGCACATAATATCATAATAATGCATACATCTCATATCTTGCATTGAAGGGTCATATTGAGTCAACACTTCTAGCATTCAATACAAGAAATATAGATACAACCATGACTCAAGTAATCCATTCATTTCATGCATAGACTCATGTGATCATATTATAGGTCATGTGGGTGAAGTCTTTTTACAATAGAGCCATATAAAACTCAACATACATAATGGATTCCTTCTTAAAGCCTTAACACCCTTAGTGTATTCATTTTAGCTTTTACTCTTAAATTCCTAGGAGTCATCTTCATGTTACAAGACTTACTCTAAAGCAATGCCTCATTCCTGATCAATTATAGTCATATACAAGACATATAAACTCAATCTCAATACTACACAACCATGATCCATTATATAAGCTATAGTCAATTAGTTCATGTCCTCAAGCTTTATTCATAAGCAATTCATGTCTAGGTGATCTAATCTAAGGCAATTCATCAAGAAGTTCATCAATCTTAGAAGGTCACATCTAAACCCTCAGCTTGCCTCTTTCGTGACATAACCCTAGACTATATCATTTTCATCATAGGATGTTAGGTTAATCAAGTATACATGTAGAATTATACTTAAATCATGCAATCTCATCATAATCTACTCACATTCAATCAATTGGACCAATCTTGCAACAACATTCATAATGTAAAGAAGAACCATACCTAGGATTTGGGAACTCATGGATTCTTAGAGAATTCAAGTTAAAAATCATGTAAAATCAGTAATACATTAATAAACAAACATAATTCAACCTTTAAATACTACTTTGAAAGGAATCCATGGGGTTGAGTTGAAACCCAAGCTATTTGGGCTTTTTAGATTTGAGATAAATGCTTCTGAAGGGACTCCTTGGGTGATAGCTTCCCAAGGATGAAAACTACCATACCTTAGGTGTAGAATCCAAACAAATTCGTATGAAAAATCACCCTTATTCAAGCTCTAACTTGGTCTCCTTGTTTGTTCTTCGATGGAGGTTCTAGACAGAAGATTTTTGGAGAGGAGGGTGTTTTGGGATTTGATTGGGGTATTGAGATATAATGAATTAATTTGGGGCTTAGTATAATAAAACACATTACCTTAGGACCCCCCTTAAACTAATCGACTTAGGAGAGATTGATGTGATGACCTACGACAACCACCTATAAGGCGTAGCTCAGATCACGTCCCATATTGGTGGGACGTAGGTCGAGCCTACAGCTCCATTGGTCTCCCCTTTGACCCACGATACACTCCCACAGGGAGTGGACTATCCTATAGGGCGTAGATTCCCTCCGTGGGTGATGAGTCCTCGATTTGGACTCATTTAGGGCTTTATTTTAACAAAATTAGTGTCCTCAAATGCATGTTTTGTTCAAATGAATGATGTAAATCCTTGAATTTCAGGTATTTGGATCTAGGAATGATGCATGGACACTATTGATAAAAATGGGAATAAAACAATTTAAAGGAATAAAGAAATGAAAACCTGATGATCTTCGATGTCATTCGATGAATCGCAAAATTGTCAAGATACTGCCTGAAGTTATAGAATGCTGGAGTTAAAATAGGGGTGAATTCGGCGAGCAGAAATTCTATTCGGCGTGTCACCGATCTAGTCGGCGAAGGACAACCAGGTCGCCAAAATTGTTGAAGAAGATCCAAGCAAGTATTGATGGGCGAGCTAGAAGGGAAAAGGGCGAATTATGGAGTTATTCGGTGATCCCGACCTGGATCCCCTAAAGTTACAATAGCCAAACCAAGAAGAAGTGAAAAATAAAAGCGAGATGAAGAAGAATCGGTGAATTGCTGATCTATCAGCGACAGCCGACTTACCTCGCCGAGTGGTCTTAAGCAGTGACACATCAGAATTGTTTAAATTAGTTTTGGCTAGAAAAAAGATTCATTTAGAAAGGAGAGGAAGATATTAGTTAGAGAGAAAACACTACCAAAGGGTTTCCCTGTTGATTTTTGGCAAGATTTTCTTAGATATCTTGTAATAGAATTTTTTTTTAGTTAATTTCCTCATATAATTCTCATTTTCTACTAAACTATGGGAGTGAGGATGGATGTTGATTTTTCTATTGTCGATATGATTGGATAAAACCCTTCTTTTAGTGTGTTGACCATGAAGAAAATTACTGAGTTTTGCTAAGTGTGTATTGTTGAATTGCAAATAATGGGGTTAATTTGAAGTGGGTCTAAGTTGCTGCTGCATTTTGAAGTTGTTTTGCATATTCAGTGTAACAAGTTTAGTGTTGTGAGCTTGCTTGAGAGAGAGAGGCACGGAACCAAGGTAGCAAACTTAGCATTATTAGTAGTGGGTTACCTGGACTTTAGCTCGAGAGAGTGAAACACAGAACCTATCCTTTGTATCCAGTTTGAGAGATTGAATTTGATGAGGACAAAGGGATGGGAAACTTCCGATTAGTGTTGAAGTTCGAGAGAATTCAGCATAGAAAAGGTAATTGTTCGAAAGAAAGTTATCTTATATATGGCCTAAGCTGCCCACAAAAAAATACCCTATTGTGAGCATCAACCATCACTCGCTAAAGTAAAATTTGACAATTGGCTGGTCAATTCCCCAATTTCTACTTTACTATTTGTTTATTTCTTGTTGATTCGCGAGATTGGAGTGAAATTTTACATTTGACATTCAAACCATATAGGTGGAACAAGTGTTTCGTTGAAGAGATTGTTGTCTTATTCATCTTCGAATTTAAAGGAAAAACTACTACCTTGGGACTCGACCCCAACTCACTCAGTTAGGTTATATTACTATTGAACGATCGTTGAGACTTAGTATTGGATGAAGTGTCTTTGTTAGCGTTTATCAAAATGGCATTGATGCTGGGAGTAACGTTACATATAATTCTTTGATAGAAGATTTGACACTCTCAAATTTGTTGGTTGTAATTGAATTAGGTTTGGCTGCTTTGTGTAAGAGTTGGTTGAACTATGTAGCAGTGAGCATGAGTGAAGAAGAGATGAATGATAGCCAAGCATGGCATCGAGATAGTATAGACGATCTCAATAGTGTCTACAACCCAGCTCAATCAGGTGGGTTGGGTTCAATTTGCATCCCGCAAGCGGATGAGAATGCGATGTTTGAAGTCACTAACACCACTTTTCACTTACTCCAAATGAGGGGACTATATGGAGGGCTAGATCACAAAGACCCGCATGAGCACGTAAGAAATTTTACAGAGGTTTGCAATCCTTTTTCATTCAAAAATGTGTCACAAGAGTCAATCCGGATGTGGTTATTCCCACTCTCCTTAACGGGAGAAGGTAATAAGTGGTTAGCTGAGTTACCAAACAATTCTATCACATCATGAGAGGAGCTGATTATAGCATTTAACCCAAGGTTCGTTCCTCCATAAAGGATGATGAAACTTAGAGACGAAATTAGAGGTTTCAAGCGACGAGAAGGGGAACCTATCCATGAAACGTGGGTGAGGTTTAAGAAACTCCTACTTAAATGCCCAACTCATGGGTTACCAAATGAATTATTACTTCAATATTTTTACCGAAGTCTTCATTCGGTTAATAAAGGAGTGGTTGATCAATTGGTACGAGAAGGAATAATGTTACAATCATTAGAGGTAACTTCATTTATTCTTGATGACATGACTAGAATAAACCAAGCGTGGTACACCCAAGGGGATCAAGTCTCTCCATTTTGTTTTAGATTAACTCAAGAAAAACTTGATAAAGAGAGAGAGAGGGATGAAAACATCCAGAAGATGTTGACCCAAATGGAATTTCTACAAGAGCAAATGAAAGGGAACTGTGGAGTGTTTAGAGTTGAGGACGGTTCTTTTTCCGGTTACTCAATACCGGGGGAGAATCAAGGTTTGAACTCCAAGAGATATGGTGGAAATCAAGGTTGGAACTATCACAAGAGAGAAGAACAAAGGAGATTCTATCAAGATTGGGCTGAGCAAAATGATTATTGGAGAAGGGAAGATGATCACGATGATAACCATACTCACTCGAATGAAAGCCCAAAATCAAAAGGGAGTGCAAGTAGTCCCCAGGTGAATGACTTGTTGTCATGCATACTTGATAAGGTTGAATGTTCGGATGATTTGTTGAAAGGGATGAAAGATGACTTTTCATCATTGAATGGTAAAGTAAACTCTCATGACAATGCCATCAAGATACTTTAAGGACAATTGATATTATTATCAACTCAATTGAAGCCACAAATGACGCTAGGTTGTAGTTACTCGTAGCGAAAAGGTGGCAATAGGTAATGTGATGGGAAATGAAAATGCTCAAAATCATGATGAAGATAAAGTCATAGAGGAACAAAACTTACTTAGTCATCACAGCATTGCCAAAGAACCACAAAAGGAAGTGGAACAACATGTTCAAATTCCAAAAGTCATGCAACCTCTGCCTAAAATACCTCCCCCATTTCCCCAACATTTGAAGAAGAAGAATGAAGATGAGAAGTTCTTATCGATGTTTAAGACATTGTCAATTAATCTACCCCTTGTAGAGGCATTGTTAGAAATACCGGGATATGCCAAGTTGATGAAAGAGTTAGTCACAAAGAAAAAGAGCTTGGGTTTTGAGACAATTGAAGTTTTCCATAGTTGCAGTGCAATTATGACTAAGGATTTGATAAAAAAGAGAGAGGATCCCGGAGCATTCACAATTCGTTGCACCATTGGCATGCTCCAGTTTGCTAAAGCTTTATGGGATTTGGGGGCAAGGATCAACTTGATACGCTATGCGATCTACAAACAACTTGGGTTGGGTGAACCCAAGGCAACGACAATGAGAGTTTTAATGGCTGACCATTCAATCAAACATTCCGTGGGGATACTTTATGACATTTTGGTGAAGGTTGATCGGTTCATTTTTCTGGCCAATTTTGTCATTCTTGATTGTGAAATAGATGCTGAAATTCCCATTATTTTGGGAAGACCATTCTTAGCAACCGGAACAACATTAGTGGATGTTGAAAGCGGAGAGTTTAAGTTTCGGGTGAACGAAGATGAATTAACCTTCAATGTTTATAAGTCAATGAAACACCCAGGTGATATTCATGTGGTGTCTACCGTTGATGTTATCGATAAGGCGGTGGCCAGCGTGAGCTATTTGATGTGCATGAGCGAACCTCTTGAAGTCGTGCTTGATAACTATGATGAATTTGAAATTCAAGGTTATGAAGAGGTAGTAGCTACTCTTTCAGGCTTACGAGGATATTCAAAGACTCCATTGAAATTGGACATTGATTTGAAAAATAGAGAGAGTCCTCCCGCAAATCCATCAACAGAAGAATCACCACATCTGGAATTAAAAGCACTTCCCCCCATCTCTGGTATGCTTTCTTGGGGGCAAATAAAACTCTACCGGTAATTATTACGGCTGACTTGCTTGAATGGCATGAGAAATTGCTTCTTGAGGTGTTACAAAGGCATATCAAAGCTATAGGTTGGACCATAGATTATATAGTGGGCATTCCTCCTGGTATATGTACTCACAAAATTCAGCTTGATAGTGAGTGTAAACCAAGTGTTGAACATCAACGGAGATTGAACCCACCAATGCAAGAAGTAGTGAAAAAGGAGATAATAAAGTGGTTAGATGCAGGTATGATCTACCCTATTTCTGATAGCAAATGGGTAAGCCCGGTGCAATGTGTGCCAAAAAATAAGGGTATCATCCCGAATGAAAAGGGGGAACTTGTGTCTATAAGGCCGGTGACCGGATGGAGGGTATGCATGTATTATCGGAAGTTAAACTCATAGACTTAAAAAGAGCACTTCCCCATTCCCTTCATGGATCAATGCTTGGAAATAGGTTGGTATTGCTTTTTTGATGGGTAGTCCGGTTACAACTAAATCTCCATTTCATCGGAAGACCAACAGAAAACCACATTCACATGCCACTATGTGTAACACCCCGGAAATTATATGACTTAAGTTAGAGCCTCACCTTATGAATAATGACTTTAAAATAGTTAAAATTATGTTTCTAAACATAAATTAATGTAATAGACTTAGTTTGGAAGAGTAAAAGTCTAAACGTCAAAGAAACGACCAAGACATCCGGAAACTAGAGAAGAATGTGTTCTGGTGTGTCCTTAGATTTTGGGCAGGTTTGGGAGTGTCATATGATGGTATAATCCTATAAAAAGGTTTAAAGGAGGTAAATATATGTTTATAGGGTAAAAACGGTCAAATACGACACCCTGGGGCCGCCCTAAGGGGTCCCGAGGAGGACCCTAACCTTGGCCAAGCAAGCTGCCAAGGCAGTTTGCGAATTGCACTTGGAGGGAATTGCTCCGCGTCGCGGACTAGCTCCCCCAAGGAGAAAAAATCTTGGTCGTGTCGCGGACTCTACTGTCTCAAAATTTAATTCAAAATATCTTCTGGGAACAGCTCCGCGTCGTGGACTTGTTCCGCGACAAAAATGCAGAAATTCTGAAATTGATTTTTATTTCATTAAAGAGTCCAACTAAGTGAAGGGTATTTAGGATACTTTAGGGTACGTGTATATAATGATTTTTAAGTCACTTTACCTCACTTTTATCACTCAAACACAAAACCCCAAAGATCTAAACCTAAAGTTCCTCTTTCTCTCTACTCTCTCTCTCTTCTCAAGAACTCCATTGAAGAAGATTGGAGCTTCAAGAAGAAGATCATCTCTCCTAGGTTTCAACTCAGATTTTCGTGGTTAATTCGTCAATAAGGTATGGTTTCTTATCACTCTTGGGATTCCTTTCCCCAAGAGGCCCCTTCAAGATGAATTTTGAAATCTCCAATTTCTAGGTTTTAATCCAAAAACGTGGGTCTTCTTTCTAGAGTGAAATTGATGTTATAAACTGACTTTTATTGATGTTATATGAACAATTATGGATGAATTTATGTTTCATTGGTGGTTTCTTGAAGAATTCCCCATGAGACCCATGTTTCTCCTTATTTTCCTAATTCTAACCCTAGTTTGTGTTGGATATTAATTGAAGGCTATGAATTGAATGTGATGTTATGTAATTCATGTTTGTATGATGATTATACCCTAGGTTATGTATAATTTCTATGAAATTAGGGTTGAGCATTTGAACGAAACCTTGAAGTCTATGAAGCGAATATGTCAATTGTTTATATTGATGTTGATTATGTTATTACTTCATGAATTACCTTGTATTATGTACTGGTTATGAATTACTTGGTAATTGAAGTATGAATATCCCATGAAGGGCAAGAAGGTATGAAGGTTGGTTATTCTTTGAGCTCAAGTATGAAAGGTGAATTACTTAGATTGTAATGATGCTATACCTAATGTGTTGTTGTGGTGTTGATGACCTAGTTTCCTCATCTTTAACCCTCTTCACTTGAATTAGCAATGAAGTATGTATGTATGTTATGGTATGATTGTTATATTATTGAAAGGTAGTTCTCATGATTATAATGTAATGTAAAGTGAAAGGTTTACTCACTTGCTAAGTGTTTCTAAAGTGAACGGATTGTTACTCACTTATGAACACATATGAGCTATTATGGTAAGATGTTTACATAAGAGTCTAGTAAAGGCTAATTTAAACTTATGTGATGACTAAAGATGATTACTAAAGGGAATTAGATGCTTAGCACCGAAAGGGCATGTCAATGAGATGGGGGTCTCACGTTTAGTAAGTCTGGCTCCTCACAAGGGTTTCCTCACGTTTAGCAAGTCTGGATTACCCAGGGTATGTGTTGTCTCATGAGATGGAAACCCCCACGTTTAGTAAGTTAGGGTTTCTAGAAGCAATCTCCTTGATCCTTAACTATATGCCCACATAGGACTTTAGCTTGGTGGATCCACCTAGATAGCTATGTACGAATGGTTACACCTTAGGCAAGTGTTAACCCTCTCTTTTCGGTTTGGGAGTAGAACACCGGATTCCATGTAACTGTCATGGTCTATGTCAGTTATTGCAATATTTCCCTAATGTAAAATTAAATGAAGGTATGAAAGGTGTGAACTCTTACTAGGGCTTTCTTAAGGGTTTCTACATAGTGTAAGGGACGGTATGGGACTTCTCTTGCACATTGCACTTGTAGGATCCTAAGGGATGGTTGTACTAGTGTTCTCTTATGATTATGATGGTTATGACTTATGTATGTTGAAGCTATGTTATTTATGATCGTTATGAATATGGCAAGTTATGATGATATATGATCTTATGAATGTATGGATGAAGTAGGTTGCTTAATGTGATACTTGGCTTTGAATAGGGTTATGGGGTTCTATTATTGGCATTGCACGAGTATTGCTTGGGTTGTCTACTTGTTGGGATGATACTATGTTGGTTTGGACTATGATGCTTATTTTGTGTGCATATTGGATTTACTTGGTAAAAAACATGTTTTGACTAAATGTCCTTTTATGCATGTTTCAATGGTTTTTATGCATAGTAGCCATACTTAGTACGTGTGTTGTACTAACCCATATTTTCTC
>JAJOOS010008409.1:0-15177 GCA_029582725.1 Solanum chiquidenum
AGCTGAAACAGATGTTGATTGGAAAATACGAGCAAACTTATGGGTGAAAGTATGCATCATGTTCATCTTTGTGAGTGCGAGCATTGCATTTGATTCTGAAGCTTTAAATTGCAAATCATTGTGTGTGAATATGGAATCATTCCTTGTGTGAGGGCATTTGAACACTTTGGTTGAGCTTGAACTTGCATTTGAAACAAGTATTGTAAGTATGAGATTCTTTGATATTGGTGTGTCACAAATTGAATCTTTGGGTACACATTTGATCTTTGCATAAGTAAATTAAGTCTTTTTGTGTGCATTCATGATCGAGTCTTGTGTAGCACTGTTCGAGACCTCCTTTTTAAACGACTGAACTTGAGTTTGCTTGAGGACAAGCAAAAGTTTAAGTTGAGGGTGTTAATGAGTCCACAAATCAAACTCATTTAGGGATATATTTTGATAGAATTAGTGTCCTCAAATGCATATTTTGCCTCAATATCTGATGAAAACCCTTAAGTTTCAGGTATTTGGAGTTTGAGGGAAAGCATGGACACTACTTAGCAAAAAGGAACAATGGCAGCTGAAAAATGACGAAATGAAGATTTGAGAATCACTGAACCCGTTCGGTGAGTCGCGAAAAGGTCTTATCCTCGCCTTTTGTTCCAGTGTGCCAAACCCTGAAGGAAAGGATCAAATCGGCAGTGAAAAGGAGCAGTCGGCGTGTCATTGAGCAGTTCCGCGAAGCAGTACTATGTCGCCCAATGATCCAAAACAAAACGATCCTGAAGGATAGACCAAGACGGCGATGAAACTGACCTAATGGCGGATCACCGAGTTGATCAGTGATCTCGACTAACGGCGCCAAATGATCCGTTGCAGCAAATATTTTTTAAAACTATAAATACTCGTTGAGAGTTATATCTTAATATCATATTTTTAATATAGAATTTTTCACATAGACTTTTGATTTCTAAGTTTGGAGAGGGTTTTGAAGAATTTGAAGGTTCAAAGGGTTTCAACTCCAAGATTTTGGACTTGGGTCTTGTGGATTCTTCACTCTTGACTTGTTTTGAGACTTAAATCTTCATACACATTTGAATGCAAACTCATATTGGTATAAATTTCTATCATTTTAGCATGTCTAGCTAAAACCCCAATTCTTGGGGTGTGATTTTGTGAATATGGCTTAGATAATATGTTGGATCTTGCTTGTTGGTGGTTTATTTGTTATTTTGATGGGATTTCGTTTAGTAGTTTTGGTGTAATTTAGTGAAATTGTAGTTGCAAATACGATTTCACCTTTGTATTTTCGGCTTGCTCGAGAGAGGTCGTAAAATTAAGGCTACTAAATTTATGGTCGGTGGGAGTGGGTCGACATAAGGTTCAGCTCGAGAGAGTGAACCCTAGTTCTTTTCCCACACACTCAGCTCTAGAGAGTGAGTGGGCTAAGGTGGAGGCTGTTCTTAAAGCGGCAACCCGGTGTTCGAAAGAAACCGAGTTGATTAGGGGTAAGGTGCTCGAGAGAGAATTTAACCCCACTATAGTCTAGCCTAGTCACAAATATTCAACGAATTTACCAACAAAAGCATGTACCCAACAATTTAGTTTATCCCATTTCCTATCACATCCCAAGAATCCTCTAACTCTCTATCTTGTTTTCATATATTTTTGTTGTGTTTTAATTGGTAATTGCTACAAACCCCCCATTGTTAATTGACGCTTGCGTCACCCCCTTTTATTTAATATGTTTATATTCGATAATGTTTATAACTACGACTAATTAGAACGAAATTTTATTTTTCTATTAATTTTCACCACCACTCCCTTGGGACTCGACCCCAACCCTTGGTTAGGTTATTATACTATTGCACGATCATAGACACTAGAATGAAGTTGTGTCTGGATTACGCAAACATCAATAGCCTCTCGAAGAAAAGTACGGACGTCACCGTACCGTTCCGCAGGACTCTACTAGACTCATTTTGGTACAATGAGATCAATAAACCTAGGGCTCTGATACCAACTTTGTCACGACCCAGATCGTCGTGATTGACATCCACACAAACACTCTAGTGGGAGAACCATTACTACAACTCAAACAAACAAAATTTATGAAAACTAAGGCATTTAAAGATACG
Organism: Solanum chiquidenum; assembly: GCA_029582725.1. NCBI lineage: Eukaryota > Viridiplantae > Streptophyta > Magnoliopsida > Solanales > Solanaceae > Solanum > Solanum chiquidenum. The sequence continues at coordinate 2,118 of JAJOOS010008409.1, forward strand.
GAAGCAGGTTTAAATGACTATAAAAATGGAGTCCCTATAAACTCTAAGGTTTTAACAAACAACTAACCAAACTAATGCGGAAGAACAACCCCCTAGAACCTGAAAGTCATTGTATGAAAACTCTACTAACGACAAGTCTAAAATCAAGGGGTACAACCCCAAAACTAAAAAACACCTTAAAAAAAAGTCGGAGTGCAAAAAGAGTGGACTTAAACAAGAAAGATCTATGACAACCTGAAAGAACTGGCTCACCCTTGAATCCGGTCACACTCAATAGTCACCTAGCTGAGGTCTATCAATAACCACCTGAAGATTCTCTGTATTCAACAAAGAAAGAGTAAGTGCAGTATTAGTACACAACCACAGTGTACTGGTAGGATCACGCGGCTATCCCAATAAGTGAAACATATGCAAGTAACCACAACATTAAAAAAACAAGCATATACCGAACATATACAATATTGGTCATCTTTTAAGGATCAATGTAGCATTCCATGGTTCTCAATAATACACATTGGTTATCATTTTAGAGCAACACATAATATTTCAACCTTAATCACCATTAGATATGAACGTAATCAACACAAGTAGATACGCAACACAATTCAATGGTCCTCTCACGGAACCCAATTCAATGGTCCTCTCATGGAACCCAAACTCAAACTGTTAGTGTACCGGTTTGTGATACCCGATCCAATGTTTATGTCGTAACGTGGCAACCGATCCCATATTTATGTCGGAACGTGGCAACCGATCCTTTATTTATGCCGGAACGTGGCAACCGATCCAAGTTAGTGTGTCGAAATGTAACACCCGATCCTTTCAACAAACCACAATCACAGTCACAATGTATATTCTCACATTCATACAATAAGAGGTGATTCATTGCATACAATTATTCAATTATCCTCATTTACGATTAGGGTGATCAATAATGCAACATTCACATACATACATGCATTATAATGAGCAATTACAAACATATATCACACCAACATGAAATCACAACCATCACCTACCTCGAATCCAAACTTGAATCCTCTAAGACACTTGAATCTTCCCTTTCCAGATTCTTTCCACTTGTTCTAGGTCTACAAATAATTAATATACGCAAGGATCAACAATCAAAGGTCTAATTATCCGGATTATAACAAACTCAATAACCCTAGACCAAACTCAAGATCCTAATACCCAACTTAGGGCTTTTTCCATCATTAGTTTCAAATCAAAACCCTTCCCCAACAATAATTACTTACGAATTTACATTCTACGGATTGAAAAATGGATTCAGGGAGGAAAAACCTTACCTTTAGCCTCAAGAATGGTGGAAAACTGTTAAGAAAACCCCGGGGGTCATTCCTTAGCTCTCACAGTCGAAAAGTGCAGAATAAATATTTTTGGGGTTTTATTTCCTACTTAAGTCACGTCTTTCCCGCTACAGCGGGACCCATCCCACTACAGCGGCCCCGCTACACCGGCAATTATCCCGCTACGACGGCATGCATGGAGACAGAATGCTGAAATTTGAATTCCAATCCCCCATTTCACAACACATTTTCAACCCTTGACATTCAAAAACCACATGTTCACGCTAAGATCATTTTCGGGAGTTCTACTCTCCCGAATTCCATTCCGTAAAGTCGTACAGGTTCCTTAACGTTTTAGCTATCTATTCATGAAATCAAAATCATAATTAAATCATACAGTTGTTATTAAATCTCCCTAGACTTTACTGTCTTCGATTTCGTCCAAATCAAGCCTAGGTTAGGAAATTCCAAGTTACTACCAAAAGTTTTCTGACCCCAATTCTTTCTCCATTGGCTTTTCCCTAACGACGGAATCAGGTCGTTACAGTATTGCCATTAATGGAGGTCACTAGTGATGAGCAATCCTCTCCAGGAAGATGAGGAGGAGGAACCTACAATCTCTGCCACATCATCATCAATGGCGATGACAATTTCGAAGAGGAAAATACTGATTCACCGACAATTGATGTATTAATTAACGAGATTCATAGTTACAATTTCTGAAATGTAATGGATTGATTGAGATTTGTGATTGATAATTAAAGGATCTGTTAGTAAAAAAGTTATTTTTTTGTGGGTTTAATTGGATTTGAAGTAAACCCAAATTTATGTTTCTCAAATCAGATCCAAAGTATTTCAGGGTGATATAAATATATGTAAATTTATCTACAATTGATTTAGGTTAATTGGTTTTGCAAGAGTTTTACATGAGTTTGAAAATTTGTTTGGAATCAACAATAGTGAATTTGGTGGAGATGGTGATGGTAGCGATTGCCCAGAAGTGGTGAAATGGAGAGATTTGATTTATATTACTATGGAGGAGAAAGAAAACAAATAAGAAAAATAGATAATTAAAATGAATATATTTATTGAAAAGAGATATTAAAAATAATAGTTTTTTATGTTCACTCTCCCAAAAAGAGTGAAATACACTTACTATACCAGCTAAACATTTAGGAAGGTAATAATTTCAGTTTTTAACAATATGAAAGGGGGGGGGGGGTGATAGGGCCTTGGTAAAATTAAAGTGTGTAATTGAGAATTCGGATATATGTTGAGGGGGCATTTGACCATTTTCTCAAAATATCAAAGGTAAAATAGATATTACATAAAATAAAGGTGGGGATCGGTTATTGTTCAAAGTTGAGGGAGGAGTTTGATTTTTGAAACAAAGTTGGGAGGTGAAAATGATTTTCACCCCAAATATGAATTAAAATGAGTAACTGATAGAATTAAGAGAGTGATTTTTTGGCCTTTTAATATTTGATACACCACATTTCAGAGGCGGAGTCAGTATTAGCCGTTTGGAGGTTCTAACTTTTCTTCCCCTTCCTTAGCATTGAGTTGTCAACAATTTTGTTAGGGGTTCACAAGTTAATACATATTTATTTACTTAATTTTTTAGTACAAATACAAAGTATACGAAAAAGCTACTGGATTTGTTTGAACCCATGAACCCCCACCTAACGCCGTCCCTGACATCTCCAACACATAATATCAATCAAATGGGTAATTTATGAGCATGAAATAAATTAAAAAGTAAATCGAGATTCACAAGAAGTAACACTTATACACGATTAAATCATGCCAGTCTGGTTTTAGATCCAATTTAGTTATGACAATAATTAATTTACTGAAGAATGATAGCTAAATATATTTGGAGAAGTGAATATTCGGTGTAGTATTGTAATTGTTTAACTAATTCTTTTAAGTGACCAAAATTTATCTTTTTATATCATGAAATAATGATTCTATGGAGTTAGTTAAAACACTTGAAAGTCAGCCTAATTATTATTTTTCAAAAAAATTGAGTTGAGGGTATACTAGAAACAATTTTTCTACCCTATAAAAATAAAATTAAGATCCATTTTTATCTCTTCTTATTTTTCAAGACAAATCGTAAAGCTCTTCCAATTGATTTTGAAGTCCAGCAACTATAACATTTCTAAAAAAAAAGCACAATTGATTGACTTATTTATACCATTTCTAAAAAAGCACTGAATCACTGTTGGAAGATAATATGAAATGCGTTGAATTATTGATCGTCTAATTTAATACCTCGAAAAATTTATCCTATTATGAAGCGTTAAGTGGAATACTATCTTTTCCTATTTTTCCTTTATGTAATTTATGTTGTTAAAAATTAAAGAAATTGAAGTCCCTAAAGTAAAATATAGAATTTCGAACTGCACTAAGGTTGAAATTTAATAAATTGTTAAAGTTGTTCGAGCATTTTATTAAAAATATAACATTTATGATTTTTTAAATAAATACTCTTTTAAAAAAATAATCTGCTTGATTTGTTATTTGTTAGTTGTTATTACCATATTATAGACTTAGTTACAGTACACTACCGATAACACATATCTAAGGTTCTTTAAAGATATATTTCATAAAAAATAATTTAAGTATGATTATGAAACAAAATCATATCGAATAGATTCGCTTTTCATTACTTAGTAATAGAAATAAAATAATAAACATCAAGTCTTCTCTGCATTAGACAACAAAATTTTATTTAACATATAAACTATGAACATTTAAATATTTCCTTAACAACTTTCAAGTGAATTAAATACAACTCTAAGGAAAGATGTGACAAAAAGAGTGAGTTCACTCACCTAAGAGTGTGCGAAGAAATTTTAAAAAATAATAATTATAAAATCTTACACTTGACATTATTTTATAGGTCAATATATAATTAAAATTTTAAATATTATTTTCTGATATATTACCTTTTAAAATATGTGGATTTTTTTATTGGCCCAAAAAAACTTTTAATTTTTTTTTCTATATTTTATTGTCTTAGCCAATAGAGCTTTGAAGCATCATTTTTTCCTCCATCTTCATCTTCAACTTTATCTACTCATTCAATTTCACCAATTCTTTAGTAATCCGCAAAATTCAACACAAAAGCATCTTATTATTGACTTCAATTTCACACATATAAATTTTATCAGTGTTCAGTTGAGTTAAAAAGCTTGCTGATTCGCCGGAGTTTGCAGAGGCAGAAACAGTAATCTTTTCACTTTGTGAATTCGTCGATGACAAGGGTGACATAGGAGGCAGCAATGATGGATATTTTATCTCTCCGACGTGGGAGGTTCACCGAATAATACGAATAAAGGAAGAGAAACGGGAGGTGGGGTCTGATTGTTGTTGTTTTGTTGCTTCGTCTAAAAAATTTGAAGCTGACTGTTAATGGTGTTTACAGGAAAGAGTGATGACGAAGTGATGAGTGGTTGTTTAGTTGGGATTTCGGAGAATCTGTTCCGATGCTGATTTGGGAGTTACGATGAAATAAGTTTGGCTGATGGAGCTCGTTGAAAAATATGAAGAGAAAAAAAATGAACTGACGAGCTAAAAAGGGTGAAGAAGAAGGAAGAAAGAATTGAGTGGGGTAGGCGGGGGCTGGGACTGGGTTTAGGAAAAAAATAAAAATAAGTCCACATTTTAAATTTTTATTCAATTAATTAGTGTAAATTAATTTTAAAAAGTGTTAAAGAAAATGGTGAAAGTAATTTTTTTAAAAAAATAATTAATGACGTGGTGCTGATATGGTTATGTTGTGGCACTTAAATGACTATAATGTGGCAAGTGAAGTGGTATTATAATCTCAATTCTCAGGATTGTTTTTAATTCACTTCAAATTTGTGAAGGAAATATTTAAACGTTCATATAGTTGAAGTGCTAAAGTAAGTTTTGTTGCCAAGTATAAGAAGAATTTAATGTATTTTCTCTAAAATAATTCTTTCATTATATGTCTTCATATGGAAGAAAAACATTGTTACATACTTGCCTACAATTTTTTCAATACATGCTTTGCACGTAAATGTAAGAGTTGTAGTATTCAGTATTGTAAATACTATATAGAAATATGTACCACGTCACTACACTAATTATGACAACAAGTATCATGTCGGCACATTAGTAGTTTGCATGTGTGGGTTCTATGACAAAATCGGACTGACTTGTTCATGATTCATGTTGTTATGCATATCAATTAAGGATAAGAATTATGTTTGTAATTGTGAATTATCTGCTTACTGAGTTGTGGTTGCCTATTTATATTTCATATATTGGACTAGTTGATGATTTTACTATTACATTGTAATTGTGTATTGATATTGTGGGACAGATGCGACTTAAGTCGGAAATAAATTCCAAAAATATTTTATTCTGCAACATTCGATATTGAAAGCTAAGGAACGACCCAGGGATATTTCTTTAAGGTTTTCCACCTATTCTAGCACCAAAGATAAGGATTTTATTCCCCTAATCCATTTTTCAATCCGGAGAACGCAGTTTCTTGGGTAATTATCATTGGGGGAAGGTTTTGATATGAAGTTAATGGTGGAAAAAGCCCTAATTTGGGTTTTGGGATCTTGGGTTGGCCTAGGGTTGATAATGTTGATTATAATTCGGGTAATTAGGCCTCGTTTATTGATCCTTGCATTAATTGTATGTTTTTAAACTACGAACAAGCGGGAAAAATCTGAAAAGGGAAGATTCAAGTGCCTTGGGGGATTCAAGCTTGGATTTGAGGTAGGTGATGGTTGTGATTTCATGTTGTGTGATGTATGTTGGTAATTATTTCATTATAATGCATGTATGTATGCGAATGTTGCATTATTGATCATACTAGTCATAAATGAGTATGAATGGATGATTGTATGCCATGAATCAACACTTAATTGTATAATTATGAGAATGTACATTGTGATTGTTATTGTGGCTTGTTGAATGGATCGGGTGTTACGTTCCAACACACTAACTTGGATCGGGTGTTAAGTTCCAACACACTAACTTGGATCGGGTGCCACGTTCTAGCGCATATATGGGATCGGGTGTCACGTCCGATACACTAACTTGGATCAGGTACAACATACCGGTACACTAATAATTTGGGTATGAGTTCCATGAGAGGACCATTAAATTGGATTCCGTGAGATGACCATTGAATTGTGTTGTGTATCTACTTGTGATGATTACGTTCATATCTAATGGTGATTGAGGTTGAAAGACTGTTTGTTGCTTTAAAATGATAACCAATGTGTATTATTGAGAACGTGGAATGCTACATCTATCCTGAAAAGATGACTAATATTGTATATGTTCGGTATAAGACTATTTTATAATGTTGTCGTTACTTGCATGTGTTTGTGTACTGATACTGCACTTGCTCGTGGTCCTACCAGTACACTGTGGTTGTGTACTGATACTGCACTTGTTCGTTCTTTGTTGACTACAGGGCATCTTCAGACGGCTATTGATAGACCTCAACTAGGAGATCAATGATCGAAATCGGATTTCAAGGGTAAGCCAGTTCTTTCAGGCTGTCATGAAATCTTTCATTTTTGTTTAGTCCATTCTCTTCGGACTTTGACTATTGTTAGATATTTCTTATGCTTAGTTTTAGGTTGTACCCATTCCCTTAGACTTATTGCACTTTAGATGTTTTGGTATAATGACTTTCAGGTTCTAAGGATTAAGACTTCTACATTAGTTTGGTTAAGTTATTTGTTTAAACCTTTGGAGTTTATGGGAACTCTATATTTCTTTTGGTCATTTAAACCTGCTTCTGTATCTTTAAATGCGTAATATTTGGTTAAGTTGTTAGTTTGGGTTGTAGTGATGGTTCTCCCACCGAAGGGTTAATGTGGATGTCAATCACGACAGTCTGGGTCGTGACAAAGTTGGTATCAGAGCCCTAATTTCGATGATCTCATTGTACCAAAATGAGTCTAGTAGAGTCTTACGGAATGGTACGAAGACGTCCGTACTTTTCTTCGAGAGGCTATTGGACTTTACGGAAAACTTACTACTCCTTTGTGCTATGACTTGAATCCAATTGGTATCTGGGTGATACAAATTGATATATTTCCGCCTTCACTCCATGGTTCGAACTAGAGCAACAAAAATGGTAACATCATCACTAGCAAGAGAGGATGTGTATAGACTACCGAAAGTTGAATAGGGTCACCATTCAGAACAATTATTCGCTGCCTCGGATAGCTGATCGGGTGCATCAGTTTGCTCTAAGATTGATCTAAGGTCTGACTATTATCAGTTAAAGATTAGGTTTGAGGATATACCAAAAAGGGCATTTAGGTCCCGCTATAGACATTATGAGTTTCTAGTTATGTCGTTTGGGTTGACAAATGCGCCTGCAGCTTTCGTGAATTTGATGAATGGTGTGTTCAAACCATTTCTTGATTCATTTGTTATAGTGTTTATTGATGATATTTTGGTTTATTTGAAAAGTGTGGAAGAGCATGCCGACCATCCTCGTATTATTCGGGGTGTTCTTAGGAAACAAAAGTTATATGCGAAATTTTCTAAGTGTGAATTTTGGTTGACTTCGATTGCCTTTTTGGGCATGTAGTTTCAATGGAAGGGGTAATGGTAGATCCCCAAAATATTGAAGCAGTCAAGAATTGGGTCTGACCTAGTTCTGTGACTGAAATTAAGAGTTTTGTGGGGCTCGCTAGCTACTATCGTCGCTTGTGAAGGGATTAAGGTAAGATTTGCAGATTCGAGTTTATATGTGATAACATTCAAGAAGCTTTGGTAAGGGACAGTTAGATAATGAACACCATTACTTTGAAAAATGCATTTAGTATTGTTGTCATAACATGTATGGGCTGTTTAACGAAAGTTAAAATTAAGTTATGCCAATTGAAGTTAGAAGCTATACTATGATTTCCTGGATTGATGGTATATCAAAGAGAGTCATGATACGACTACTACAATAGCGACAATGCTTACTTGGTTAAGTTATTAAGTGTGTTACAATTGTAGAGAATCTGGACATATGAGGAGAAAATCAGCAAGGCAGTGGAGGTCGGGGAATTGGTAATGTATGTAGAAAAACAATGCAGCCAGGCAAGGAGGTTGCCCGTCGAGATGATATGGCTTAGTTTTATGCCTTTCCGAGCAATACCGAGGTTGAGGCGTCAGATGCAGTGATCACATGTACCATTCTTATCTATGACCGGATGGCTACTGTTTGTTTGAATCCTGATTTTACTTGTTCATATGTGTCAGTTTAGTTTACCTTGGGATTTGATGCGGTATTTGATGTACTTGATGCCCCATCCATATTTCCACCTCAATTGGAGAGTCTGTCATAGTCACTTATGTGTATCGTGTTTGTCCTGTGTATTTATAGATTTTCAGACTTGGGTTGATTTGGTTATGTTGGATAAGACTGACTTGATACAATCTTAAGCAAGAATTGGTTGCACCCCAATTATACCGGGCTTAATTGTAATACTAAGTAGGTAACTCTAGAGATCCCGGGTAGGGAAAGGTTAGAGTGGGAAGGGGTGTACAAGCCTAAGCAAGCTAAGATCATATCTTTCGTGCGGGCTAGGAAACTGGTGGAGCAAGGTTGTTTGGCTTTTTAGCTCATATTCGGGATGTTGGGGTTGAGTCTCTCTCTATTGAGTCTATTCATGTGGTGTCAGAATTTAAAAAAGTGTTTCCTACTAATTTACCTGGTATGCCTCCCGATAGAAATATGGATTTTTGCTTTGACTTGAAAACTGGCACTCGCCCTATCCACATTCCTTCTTATCGCATGGCTCTGATAAAATTGAGAGAGCTTAAGGATCAAATCCAGGAATTTCTTGATAAAGGTTTCATCCGTCCTAGTGCTTCCCCGTGGGGTGCTCATGTCTTGTTTGTTAAGAAGAATGATGGTAGTATGAGGATTGGTGATTTTATCTTAAGTCATAAATGGGTGGATTGATACCGGAATGACAAGTTTATGGATAAGAAAATTTCCATTGAGTATACTTGGGTGAAGGAAATTGAAGTATTTTAGTAAGAAAGTGTGTATAAAATTGGGTTAGTCCTTTGAATTTGATGAGTTTACCTGAGTTTGAGGCGTCGTTTTGATGAAAAGGTTGACTTCATAGTAATAGTCAAGGCTGACTGAGTGTAATGGTAATAAGAGTTCATGATGGATGTTGACGAGATGCAACTATATAATAAAACTGTTGGTTAAGCGAATTTTTGTATAGTAATTACGATTTGCGAGTATCTAAGGTTGTAGTTTTCTAATATTTGGTGAGTAATGTGGTTGTATGGAAAGTTTTAAGAGATGGTGGGACACCACTCGAATAGAATTTAAAAGAGCTAGAGTCATGATGAAGAAAAATAGTGGGATGTAGTACAACCATTAGAGAGAGACGAGAGCAAGAATATTTTTATTTGATTGCAAAGGCTAAAGAGGCATCTTTAGAGGGGTAGATAATTGGGTTCAAAGACGCGTGATTTCATTCGTTTTGTTATGGCTATGGTAATAGTGTCACGGGTCTATCATATTGGTTAAAAACTATTAAAAAAAACTTGAGAAATTAGTGTACAGACATTAGCTCGAGTGTGATGATAAGTGCTTTAGTTTTATTTTTGAGTTTAGTAATGAGTACGATGAAATTTTTAGCGAAGGATATTGTAAGATCGATGGAGATGCGATCAATGATAAGTGAAGATCCATGAATTCATAAAAATCTTCAAGGTACAAACTAATGTTGATAGATAAGGAGATTGTGTTATACGGTTGAATTTACAATTCATATTTTTCATTATAAGTTTCATTCGTGGTGATATATTTTGTCAAGATATGAATTGGCAATGTGGAAAACGGTCATTTGTATTCGGTATTTAGCATTTGAAAGGACTTACACCTGGATTGAATCTAAAAATTTATTATTGTTGATTGTTAAGTACCTAAGAAAGGTTTTTATTTAAAAGTGTGGGTTTATAGTAAGGTAAATGGTCGGAGTGTTCGTGATGGTTGTTAGTATTGAGAGTGTCGACTTCAGTGGAATGATGTGAAGAGTATGTGGAGTCAACTCAATGGAAAGGGCTAGTATTGACTCTTTAGAGAAAAACCTTTAGTATTATTTCATAAAATTCTTACGTAACCATCTATTTCATTTTGTACACTGTGGTGAGTATGTTTCACTAGCTATGATCACGTGTGCTTTCATTTTTGTAGATGGATCCCTAGTGGTGGATCGGGGGTATCAATCCTGCGATGTTCTCTTGGTTGAGTGGGATGATTTGGAAGACTTGGTTATTTCAAATGACATATTTGGCATTGTCTTGAGTTGTTAAAATATTTCAATGGCTCTACATGTACCACCTTGCTTATGAGAGTTCATAAAAGAGCTACCATGTATAATTATGATTGTCCGACAATCTTAATATTCATCTTGTCGTCAAAGGCATGTAACGATTATGTATGATTGAACGTGGGAATCATTGGGTCCACTTCTACTGTTCTTAAGGGAAATCTACAATCACAATTGCTGAATCTAGCATCCGATAGTGTGGTTAGAGGGTTTGTATGCTTGGACGTATCCCTCGATGAGTATCTGATATCTAAATATAAAAAATTTATAACATAAGCTTATGGAAATTTATGTTGTGAGATGGAGATGTTGATAAGGACAATGATTGTTTGGGTATTATGAGTGTGTGTTGGTTGGTTCAGGTTCACTTCTGATTGTAGCGATTATTGATTTAGAATTTTATCATGCTTATGTGAGAAAGAATTCATCCTAATGATTGTGTCGAGGTTCTTGATAACACATTGCGGGCATGGGTACGATCAACTTTGGTGGTTGTTGAAAATATAATTGTTGTTGGTTAAGTTTACATACAATAATATTTATCACTCGAGTATTGTGATGACTTCATTGAGGCAGTGCATGAGAGGATGTGTAGGTATTCAATTGATTGGTTTGGAGACGAAGGTTACATCATAAAGTGAGACTCAGTTTTGTTAAACCAAGACCTCCAATATGAGAAAGAACCGGTTGCAATTCTTGATCGCGATGTCCGAAAAGTAAGGCTATGCGAGACAAGTATCCTCAGTAATTCAATGATTCAAATACTACTTTACCCTTACTTTAGCCAGTCTTTCCTAGTTGATCACTCGGGGACGAGTGATGGATAAATTGGTATCTATTGTAACGACATGATTCTGTCGTTAGGGAAAAGTCAATGGGGAAAGAATTGGGGTCAGAAAACTTTTTGGTAGTAACTTGGAATTTCCTAGCCTAGTCCAGAATTGGACGAAATTAGAGTCATGTGAGTCTAGGGAAATTTGGTAATGAATGAGAGATTTAATAATGGTTTTGATTATATGAGTAGATAGCTAAGACATTAAGAAACCCATACGACTTTACAGAATTGAATTCGGGTGAGTAGAACTCCCAAAACTGATCTTAGCCTGAACGGGTATTTTTTGAGTGTCATGGGATGAAGGCGTATTGTGAAATGGGGGTTTGAAATTCTTAAATTTGCTCACTGTTTCCATGCAAGCCGTTAGGGTGGGATTTTCCCGCCAGGGAGGGGCCGCTGTAGCGGGGTGAGGACCGTTGTGGCGGGACAGACACGACTTAAGTCAGAAATAAACCTTAAAAATGTTTTATTCTGCAACATTCGATCTTGAGAGCTAAGGAACGACCCAAGGATATTTCTTGAAGGTTTTCCACGTATTCTAGCACCAAAGGTAAGGTTTTTATTCCGCGAATCCATTTTTCAATCTGTAGAACGTAATTTCTTGGATAATTATCATTAGGGAAAGGTTTTGATCTGAAGTTAATGGTGAAAAAAGCCCTAATTTGGGTATTGGGATCTTGGGTTAGCCTAGGGTTGATAATGTTGATTATTATTCGGGTAATTAGGCCTCGTTTATTGATTCTTGCGTTAATTGTATGTTTTTAGACCACGAACAAGCGGAAAGAATCCGGAAAGGGAAGACTCAATTTCCTTAGGGGATTCAAGCTTGGATTCGAGGTAGGTGATGGTTGTGAATTCATGTTGTGTGATGTATGTTGGTAATTACTTCATTATAGTGCATGTATGTATGCGAATGTTGCATTATTGATTACACTAATCGTAAATAAGTATGAATGGATGATTGTATGCCATGAATGAACACTTAATTGTATAATTATGAGAATGTACATTGTGATTATGATTGTGGCTTGTTGAATGGATCGGGTGTTACGTTCCAACACACTAACTTGGATCAGGTGCCACATTCCGGCACATATATGGGATCGGGTGTCACGTCCAACACACTAACTTGGATCGGGTACCACGTACCGATATACTAACAGTTTGGGTATGGGTTCCATGAGAGGACCATTGAATTGGATTCCGTGAGAGGACCATTGAATTGTGTTGTGTATCTACTTGTGATGATTATGTTCATATCTAATGGTGATTAAGGTTGAAAGATTGTTTGTTGCTCTAAAATGATAACCAATGTGTATTATTAAGAACGTGGAATGCTACATTGATCCTGTAAAGATGATTAATATTGTATATGTTCGGTATATGCCTATTTTATAATATTGTAGTTACTTGCATGTGTTTCACTTATTGGGATAGCCGCGTGATGTACCAGTACACTGTGGTTGTGTACTGATACTGCACTTGCTCGTTCTTTGTTGAGTACAGGGCATTTTCAGGCGGCTATTGATAGACCTCAGTTAGGAGATCAGTGATCG
>JAJOOS010008410.1:0-19425 GCA_029582725.1 Solanum chiquidenum
TGTGGGAGCTACTAATAACCAACAATAAAACCACATGAGCTAAATGTGGAGTCCGATGTATACGCCCCATCGAGAGGACCCAATATACCCTGCCAGAGGTATAGAGGCATGCTGGCGTGATCACTAAAATGATGCCCATAGAGGGGACTTACAACCTACGTGGCTAGCAGTTCTGGGACTATTTGGGTATGCTGAACCCTAGTCCAACTCGGTATTATGCTACTCCCAATGAATTAAGCAATTAAAACATTATGACTGAATTTCTATAAGTTACTGGATAACTCAGACTGGACATGCAAACTAGGTATGCAATAATTAAACTGATATTGATGCATTAATAACTGAGGCATGTATAACTGAATAACTGAAATATCTGACCTAGCATGTGTAATTCAAGAACTAAAGAAATACATAGATAGGGTTCTGTAATTCAGGCAATAAACTAAATATTAATATACTAATCTGATTTGGATCATTCTAACAGCTAAGAACCCAATAATTCTAACATTCAAGAAACCCTAAGTCTAGTCATAATAAAGGAATCAAGAAACTAATTGAAAACTAGGGACCTAATGGGTGAAAGGAACCCACTAGTGAAATCTCACATACCTAGTGACGAATTCTACGGAGAAATCTTTAGATTTTGGGGCTGGAACTGATGGAACTTTGCTGCGTTCTTGAACTAGGGTTCTTGACCTTTTTCTCCTCTCTTGCTTCTAATTTTCTATGTTTTGATTAATGATTTGACTTGGGTAAGTTCTAGTTATGTTTCTAGGCTTAAACTGACTAAAACCTCATAATTTAGGGTCTAAACGACGAGGTTTAGGGGTCCAATAAAATAGGAAAAGACCAAAAGACCCCTGACTTAACTGTTGTCGGAGTGACCAATGGACGGGACTGACAGACAGTGAGTCGACTGACGGACCGTGAGTCGACTGACGGTTCATACTGGTCGACCGTCGTTCACGACTGAATGCTGGAATTTGGGGTCTAAAACTGAAAGTTAACTGTCCCATCGACGGAGCTGACTGACGGGCCGTGAGTTGACTTACGGTCCGTACTAGTCGATCGTCGTTCGCGACTGAAGGCTGAAATCTGAAGTGTGAAACTGGAAGTTGGCTGGCCCATCGACGGAGCTGACTGACGGTCCATAGGTGGCTTCCGTCAGTGGCACCTGCAATTTCTGAAAATCTGGAATTTTTTTCCTTTCTCGAATCCGGGGTGTTACAATAGCACAACCCTAACTAGAAAATACATCCCTCATAAGAACTTCTTTTTTGAATGACCCTAAGTCGTAGTTGTGCAATGCACAAGTAGCATCCCATAATACTACTCATGCTAAGTACTACTTTTAGGTTCTCATACTAATGCTTCTTGATTTGGAATCTAGTTCCTCTCGTTTAGCTTCAGAACACTAGGAGGTACTCTCTTAAGCACATCTTAGTTCACTATTAGATTGAACCCTATGAGATAATACTCTTAGCATGTCTAAATTCATTACTAGCATGGACCCTATGAGATACTACTCTAAGCATGTCTAAGTCCATTTATACTTTTGAACACTATGAGGTACTTCTCAAGTAAGTCTTAGTTCAATTATGCTTTAAAACACTACGAGATGCTTCTCAAGCATGTCTTAGTTCAATTATGCTTTAGAATACTACGAGATGCTTCTCAAGCATGTCTTAGTTCATAGGATATGGAGATTGCTACTAGGAACCTTAACTCAACTATGTGAAGGCCCCCATCTCATGAGACCTAACTTTGGGAAAACCCACACTCTACTACGTAATAGTTCCCCCTTTAACCTGGATAGTCCTCACATCAACTAGGTGTGGTTCTCCTTTCTACTTGGAGCCTGCACCCTATCTTGTGTGACACTCCATCTCATCTTCAATATCCACTTGGAGCAAAGCATACACCCCAAGGTTTACTTATTAAGACTTGCCTAACATTCATATCTCATGGAAGGATATCCTTGACAACCAATCCATGTTCACATGATTCTATCACTTCATACTTTCATGCCCTAAAACTACAGCCATCACAACAACCTAAAACATAAGACAAACTAATCTCAAGTCGTAGTCATAGGCACTTCTATTCATAATTCTTCGCAAGTCCCAACCTCAAGCACAAAAATTCATAATTGATCATAAAAACATCAATAAAGTATCAATACATGTTTACCTACTTCAATTATTGAACAATTGATATTCATAAACTCAATTCTAGAAGATTACCTTGAACCTTCAATTTCACCTTTCATGGCATAAACCCACAAACATCACATTCATTAATTTAGATTAGGGTTAACCATATAATCACATTAAAACATCATACTATCACTAAGAAAAACTAAATCAATCATAATTGAATGCTATCCAACCATTTGGAATCATATTCAAGCACTACCCACACTTTGGAAGAAACCCTAGCCTAGATTGGGGTTTTCTTCAAATATTGGGGGAAAACTAGGGGTCTCTATGGATGGAAGAACCCATATATGAATAAGATTCACGTACCTTCAATCAAATCCCTAAACAAAGCTTGAATCAATGGTGAAAATCGCCCTAAGTTGCTGCCCCAACTTCCTTTCTTCTTGTTCTTCTAGAGAGAGAATTTCTTGAGAGTAATTTGGGGGTCTTTAGATGAATGACTTAAAGTTATTAGTTTAGGGGTCTATTAACTATTTATAGGTTTTTATTTAACTATCTAACCGACCCCCTAAGACCTTAATTAATTAACTAATCAAATCCCAAACACCCAACTTAAAACTAAAATGCTAAAAAATGGCAGCATTCACGACTTCACCATCCACGGACCTTAGATTGATCTAATGTCCGTGGTTTGGTCTCGTGGTTTTGGTCAGAGACTCATATTTTGCAGGCATGTGCAGGCCTGATCCACTCCCATGACCCACAAGCCGTAGATTGATCTACTGGGCGTGGTTTGCAATCGTGAACCACCAAAAGTGGACTGTTTTGTGGTCCTTGGGTAGTCGTACCCGGACGTTTAACCCCTAAACATGTCATTCTAAGTAGGTGAGTCATTTATCTTGAGTTTAACCCTCATTCAACACTCCAAAACTCCACTACAAGACTCTACAACACACTAGTTTCACTCACTAGTTTAGCCTATAATTCACTAGATTAACTAACTAATTTATGGGGTGTTACATTCATGGACCATGGATCACTTCGTAAGCCCAGACCCCATAACTTAGAAACTCTATCTTTAACACACTTATACGACCAGTGAATAGATCCAAGGACCATAGAAGCATCCGTAGAAGTTGATCTTCATAACCCAAAACTTTTTTCCGTTCACGGGCATTTTCACGGTCTATGAAGTGTTGAACGATCCGTGGAAGTCAACTATAGAAGGCCTTTGTTGGTTTTAAGCCAGAGTTACTTTGATCTTTTCCTAGTCTTTTAATTTCTATACTATATCGTTTTAACTTATTCTAAGTGGGATTAGGAGATTTAATCAGCCCAAAAATCTTCATTCCCTCATAAGCTCCCCAAATTACATTTCTTTCCTCTCAAGTTTCATCTAAAATAAGAACTAGGTTCCATGCTTCAAGTCTCCATTCCAAGAATCAAGTCAAGATTTCTACTCCAGGTATGTGGGATTTCATCACTAGAATCCCTTGACCCATTGAGTCCTAAGAAAACCCCAATTCTTCAAGTTTATGATTCCTACAAGTTAAAACTTTCTATATTTTCATGGGGTTTCATTATAAATTAGTTTTTATTCATGAACAATCCCTAATTACATCATTTCAATTATAATTCCACATTTTCAATGATAATTTCATAAACCTTTAGTATGCAAGTATTTCATGATTCAGAATCATTATTTCAGATGCATGTATCAGATTATCAATTTTTTATGACTTAGGCCTCATTTGTTTCCATTAAGATTAAGAGGTCTGAATCTGAATACACATCTGAAGATTAAGATTTGCATTAAGATCTATGTGTCAAGATTTGAATACACATCTGAATATTAAGATGTGGTCTTTAAATCTGAACTCTGAATGATTAAGATTATTTGTTTTCAATAACTGAATGTGCATATGAAATCAATAATATATTAATAAAATGTTATAAAATTTTTATTTCAACAAAAAATATTACTTTTTGATTAAAAAACATCATAATCATCCAACATAACATAAAAAAATCACGAATAAAAAATATTTTATAAGCACAATATAATATCAAACAGTTTAATAAGTATGATAGTTACTAGTTGAAAAATAATAAATAAGGTATCACATTATCAGCGCCTCACATACATTTTAGCTAATTAGAAAAACTAAATATTATTTTTCATTAACCTTAATCCAATTCTCTAACTTGAGAACCTCTAACGTCATTCATGCTTTTTTTAGTTGTCACTTTCCCATAACACATGTATTCAGAGGCGGATCTAGGATTTAGAGTCTCTGGGTGCCAAGTAAATTCATCAATCAAATCAATTAAGGTGTTGAATCAAATTATTTGTCTTGCCAATCTATATGACAAACCAAACAACAAAATATGAACAGTAATAAGATGACATTTATGTATTACACATATTTACTACAAATTCGCTCCCACATTCGACAGAGAGCAAGAAGTGAACAAAGTTAAAATTTTCAATAAATTATGAGAGTGTCGAGTTGATAACTCAAATATAAACGAAGAAAATAGTTGAATCGGAGCGATTGGGTGAGAGAGGTTGATATTTGGAGAAGAAGACGAATATGGTTTTCAATTTAAAGAGAAAGAGCACAACTTTTCTTTTTAACTTTTATATCTTTAAATAAATATTAACTAATAAAAAAGAAAAGAAAAGGCAAAGATTATTAAATTAAATTAGTAGAAAATAATTATTTATTAAAACTTGATAATAAATCAATAACAATTAGAAACAAAAAAAGATTTGTTAATGCTGACGGTGACTATTGTGTTGTGCAAATTTCTATTCTTTTTAAACGGGATTCGATCCCATGACCTCCACAAAGAAATGATAACCCTCTGCCACGGGCACCACAAAGTGATTTTGTTCACTGGTTGGCAAGTTCATTATATATATGTATGTTATATATATATATATATACGTATAGAGTTTCCGTCGGAGCTTGTGGGTGGCGTGGAACCCCCACTGGCCTTAATAGATCCACCCCTGCATGTATTGTATAATGATTCTTCCCATCCAAGTCCATCTAATTTTTTCATATATTCTTCAAATGTGGGTGCACTATTTTTTTAATCAACAACTCTAAAGCAGTAATCATCTTCTCATCAATTTCCAATTGAGACGAATAATTTTTTCTTTTCTTCTCCAAAACTTTTTTTTCCAGCTGAAACGGAAGATTGGAATGAAAAATTATTAGGAGCTCCATTATTTTTGTTACCAACTAGTTCAACAATAATATTATATTAGTATTTTCTCACAAATAGGTTTGATTTTCAAAGAGTCTCAATAAAATTATTGGCCTAAGACAAAATTCTAATAAGAGACCTCAAATATGTATACATGGTTATTATTTTTAATTATGGATATTATTTTTTTCACTCAAAAACCTTGATCAACATCAATACACTAAAATATTATTGCAATAAGTGTTCTTGACAAACATCAATACACTCTAAGAAAATTATTAATATAAAAAAAGTACTTGTAAAGATTATGAAAACTTATTAGTTCAAGAGGAAGAAAATTTGTAGTTGTGAGAGCAAAAGTTACGCAAAGACCGAGAGAGGCGATACAATATTATTTTATAACTTATTAAATAAGTCTAATTGTTGTTAATACTTTTCTACAGATCTGATCCGTTCAGACCTATTTTTAAAAATGGAGAAGGGCCTAAAATACCCTTCAAGTATAGGGAATGGAACAAAAATATCCTCCTTCCACCTTTGGGCCCTAAAATACCCTTTCATCCACCTATATGGACCTATATTACCTTTTTTACTTGACAGATTCCTTAAGATTAATAATTTATTCTTTTATTAATGATGTGACAATCTTGAATTGGCTGAAATTAAATTGACCAAAAATAACAATTTCTCCTAATCAAATCCGAATCCAACTAAATTCTACCTGACCCACTTAAAATTCTACAAACCATATCTTAAAAAAATAAGGGGAGAACCCTTCTAAACGAATCAATGCATTTGATGATACCTGGTGATGCGAATCTTTGTGTCAGATTGAAATAACGTCAGCGTGAGTCGTGAGTGACTGACTAATAATTTAGTATTGCAAGTGGAACAAAGAAGATAAATACTTAACACCAAATGTTTAATCAACAAAAAATATAAGACGACTATGCAAGCAGACACTTTTTTTGTCTTGTTTTTTGCTGCAAAAGATAATTAATAGGAGCCAGAAGATAGCCATTTTAGCTGAATAATTAACAAATGTTACTTCATTTTCTCTCACAGAAAAGCAGTAAGTTGAGGAGATAAAGATAGCAATTTCAGCTGAACAAAAAAGATGCCCTGTGAACAAGACATTATCCAGCTGTAATGGAGTGCTAGTGTCACCAAATTCCTGCCTTCTTTTTATTTTATGCAAGTAATATTCCATCTCCATTCGACAAAAATAGGAAATGATGGAACTAATTTTACACGCTAATTTAATTTCAGTCAATTAAAAATTGACACATCATTAATGAAAGAATTAATTACCACTCTTAAAGAATTTGTAAGTGAAAGGGTAATATAGGTCCATATAGGTGGATGAAAGGGTATTTTGGAGTCCAAAGATGGAAGAAGGGTCTTTTTGTTCCATTTCCTATACTTGAAGGGTATTTTAGGCCCTTCTCCATTTGAAAAAAAGAAACAAACGAACTTAATGGGCTGAATTTGAATAATTCAGATTCAGACCTAAAAATCAAACGCACTTAATGGGCTAAATCTGAATGATTAAGATTCAGACCTCCATTAAGTGCAAACAAATGATGCCTTAGATTCTTTCAAATAAAATATCTCTCAATATGATTTCACTTATCATGATTTATGAGTCAACATGTATCATATCATATCATATCATATATTACTAAAAGTGGGAAGCTCCAAAGTGTAAAGTTGAAATACCATTTTACCCTTATACTAAAACTTTTTTTAAAAGTCATCTATTATTGGTTATTATATATTAAATATTAGGGGATGCTATAAATCTACTTTTTTTAATGAAATAATAAAATGCCTAAAGAATTTGAAAAGTTAGTTTTTCATTAAAAATATAATAAAAAATTGCATTCATCTATTAAAACTGTCAACCATTACTATTAAAATATAAAGAATGTGAAGAGTTAACATAAATATAAAAAATGTGAAGATTTAACCTTGAATTAAAGCCATAATAAAAGACCATAATCATCTATATAATCAAATATATACGAATTATTTTGATAGGAAAGAAAGGAGAGAAAAAGCCATGAATTTTGTGGATTAATGTTGGAGGAGATAATTTTGTTCTCATTTTTTTTCTTATAGAAATCTGATTCATATATATATATATATCCAATTTTTGGAATTTTTTTCGCTAACTAATTCTTATTTGTTTCTATACATTTCAGATTTAAATTTGCAATTGTGTATTCTTCATTTCTCAATCACAACATCAGGGTACCTATTTTCTGACAATTATTATTTGCCAATTTTTTGAATTTTTTTCTCTAACTAATTCTTATTTGTTTCTCTACATTTTAGATTTAAATTTGCAGTTATGTATGGTACTCATTTTCTGACAATTATTATTTTACAAAAATCATATCATATCATATCATATCATAGACAAGGTAATGTGACACCTCTTTATGGCCTCCATTTCTATTTATTTTTTTCTCCTCATTTTTAATATAATTATTATTTGTATATAATTAATGTTTTGGTTGTAAATATATTATATTAATGTGTATGTCCATAACTTCAAGATATAATTTCACCATTATGTGTAATAATACTCACACTTCCACCATCTCCTCATTTATCTTCCACACCCTTTAATCTTCCCACATTCTCACCAAATGAATATCAACATTTCATAAAACAAATTATTTAGTAGAAAAACGGATGGAAGTTATTTTTGTGTTTATATTCTATTATTTTGGACGATACAATGAGATGTGATTTTAAAGAAATTTCTTGATATCATGTTTTCATTTAATTATTTCTTGGGTAGCAAAGACTAATTAAATAAATAGATAACTTAGTGAGGAAATATATAGTCAAAGGTCAGCTAACAAGATATTTTTATAAATATTTTTTCATATTTACTTAAAACAAAATATAGATAATCTTTTTATGTAACTTTTGGTTTAGAATTTAAAATCTTAAGTTATGAAAAAGACTTTTATGTATATTATAATTTCTTCTATTTAGATTATAAATATTGAAAATAAAATTGAATATATTTTTTTGATGATTTTTAATATTTGAGTATTAGAAAGAAAAAATAAATCATGAATTTGGTGGGCATTTGACCATATATAATTAAAAATTAAATTTTTTTCATTTTGCTAGAAAATTTTAAAATCAAAGTTGTGTTTTCTTATATTTTTTTCACAAATGAGACAAAATAACATTTTATTTGAAATTCTAAACATGGAGGTTTAATTTGAATTTTTTATAGTCAAAATGAATTTAAATAAAGTAAAAATTACTTTAGAAAAAAGACGGGTAATATAGTCTATTTCTCCGCGCGAAGCACGGATAAGTTCATTCGTTTGTTATAAGTATGATTCTGTATTATCAAATCATGCATGTTTTCATTGGAAGTAATTCTTAGAACCAAGCAGACTTTTGGGATAAAGATTTTTGGTCAACATCTATGGATCTTTAGTAGCAATCTCTATTTTCCAGAACTACGTGTCACTATTGAATTTGTCCTAGATAGACATTAGTTTAGTGAATAAACATTAGCTCAGTTATCAGATTCCTGTACCAAAATATCAATAGATAAGATTCCAACAGAATAAAATTTGACATCACAAAAGAAAATTTGCAACCCCAAAATATTAATACATAGATTCCAACAGAATAAAATGCAAGATCACAAAACAAAGTCTAGCAAATGGAGTAATTTACGTATTAACAATCAAGACACCTTTCTCTGTCAAATGAATCTTTAAATCATCATATTCAAGCCACAACTCTGAGTTACCCAAAACCCTTTTTATTAAACTAGATCCGAAAAAGTCAAATCATACAACCTTTCTCAAAATCTATACTATACTACTAGCATTTTTCTATAAAAAAACAACAACTTTCTCAGTACCTGAAGTAAGCTTTTTCTAATTCCCAATTTTTCTTCGAAAATTTTTTGCAGAATTTTTTTGATAATTATAAATAGAATTACTACTAGGTTAGAGTTTGTTCATAACGCAATGGGGTTGTAAAGTCTGTCGACTCTCTTGAGATTTACAAAGTCCAGCATATTAATGTGAAGCAAACATTTTACACTCTCCACGTGTTAGATAAAAGTAGGAGAAACAGAATAAAAATAACATAAATTATTAAATATTTGTGTACTATTCTTTTTGTTGACTCACCAAAAATAGGGTTGTTTGATCCAGTGAGATGAATTCTTTATGTGAGAAATTATATGAGATAAAGGTAATACAATGCCCCCAAAATCTTATTGGTAAGTGACCCTAAAACCCGATATCTCTAATATCTCCAATTTATGTATGTGTCTCCTATCCACCACACCATTTTATTGTGGTGTGCAGGGGAAGGAACTTATATGCACAATCTCATAGGTTTTAAACAACATGTAACCGTTATGATTAAAAAATTCAGATTCATTGCCTAATCTTAAAATTTATCTTCCCAAACTGGTTGATATCATCATAATAAAAGCTATAAGTATAGTAATCACATCAGATTTGAGATGCATTAAGTAAACCCAAGTCGACCTTGTATGATTATCAACCAAAGTATGGAACAATTTCATCCCATCATAAGTAGGTGCCTTGTTAAGGCCCTCAAACATCCATATGCAACATATCAAAAGAACTTGATGTTCTACTTTAACTAGTAAGAAAAGGTAATTTTATTTGTCTAGCAATAAGGAATATACTACAATGTTGTAAAGGAAGATTACAACTACTATTAATGCTAGTAATTTTTCTCAAAATAGGCAAAGGCACATGTCCCATCCTCTGATGCCAGAGTTCAACATCAGGTCTTTTTATCACCATCATAGACTGTTTTATTTTCACAGTAGCTTTTCTGTGAGTTAAGCACATAGAAAAATCTTCCTCGCATATACAATCCACTTTCCTTTTTACCAATCTCCCTCACTTTCCAGTGAGGAGATCCTGAATGAGATAAAATTTAGGTTAAAATAATGCACAAAAATTTAGTTCTTTGGTCATTTTAGAAATTGACAGTAGATTGTATTTAAGCTCGGGAACACACATAAAAAAATTTAATTAGTGCACCACCCGATAATTGATAATCTCTTTCTTGTGAAACTGCAGCTAAATCACCATTAGGAAACCGAACTATCCCTGAATGTCCTACTAATGAACCACGTTTCAACAAATTATTGTTACCAATCATATGATTAGTTGCACCTGTACAATCTATAATCCATTTAGGCTTATCTAATGTTGTGTGTAAAGCAAGAACATTATTTGCTAAATTAGCCTTATGTTCACTTACACTGGTCTTGTTTAGCATCCCGATGAGCTGATTGTATTGTTCGGGAGTAAAAAATCATATGTTTTTATGGGATGATGTTTGTATTGTTCTAATGTGGAGATGCCTAATTATGCTGGTGAGAATGTTTTCTAGGTGGAATAGGTGTGAGTGGATCTGGTCCTCCTGCGATCATAAGTGCTTTCTTCTTCCCTTTGAGTCTACAGGATTCCCTATCAATCTGTAACACTTATCCTTGACATGCTCCTTCATGTTATAATAATCATATGTTAGTAGTTTGAAACACTATTCTCTGGAATGGCCCTTTATTGTACAAAAACCATAAAACACTGCATTGTATCCTCTTCTATGACCTTGAAGTGATTTATACCATCTTCTTCATCCTCCCTAAGCAGTGAAGAGAGTTGTGGGTTCCAAGATATCACCTCCACCATGACTACCACTTGTAATGTGTTTTTGACTTTCATCTTGCACTATCATAGCATATACTTGGTTCAATGATGGAGTTGGAATCATCCTCAGAAAGTTGATTGTAGCCATCATTCAATCTCATTAAAAATTGCAGCACTCTTTGTTTCTCCCGTTGCACTTCATAGGTCTTAGATTTCTCACAGTTATAGAATATAGGACCAATAATAGAGTCATACTCATCCCATAGATCTTTTAACTTAGAGAAATAAGTGGAAGTAGACTTAATTACTTGTATTAAAGTAACTATCTCCTTATGCAATTGAAACACTCTTGGCATACTAATTTCATGAAATGTCTCCTTTAAATCCTTCCAAATTACACATGCATCAGACTTAAACAAAATTCCATTCAGTATGGATTTAAAAACGTCACCAATAATCCAAGAAACCGCCAAAATATTACATCTCTCCAGTTGCATGTCCATACCTGCCTCAAAATCCTTCTTCACAAAGGTTCCATTGACAAATGCGAGTTTGTTTCTGGTTAATAATGTCAATCGCATAGCTCTACTCTATAATAAGTGTAACACCCCAGGTTCAGAAAGGGATAAAATGCAGATTTTCAAAAGTTGTAGGTGCCACCAACGGAGGCCACCTATGGACCGTAGGTTGACCCACAGATCGTAGGAGGGGTCCGTGGTTGGCCACCTCAACTCCACCCAAAAAATTCAGAAAAGGTCTAGAACCACGCCAGGACCTACGGACCGTAGGTGGAATCACAGTCCGTGGTTGATACATCCAAACTTACACCTCAATTAAGAGATATAAACGGTCGAAGTCAATTTATAGAACTCAACGTGAGTTGAGGTCGATCCCACAGAGAATTTCTTTACAAAATTGATTTCAATATTGCGTTTCTCAAATGTCGTTATTATTTCCTAAATAAATAATTACGGAAAGTAAAATGGGTTTAGCGTTAACGCTTTGGTAAACAAAGTTGTAAACTAAAGTCTAATGCAACAATTAACAAAATATCAGTTCTGAAGTTGTTTCAATAATTAACTGAAACTAGGATTGTGTTCCCCATAACATTACGTCTAATATTCTTCTGTAGTTGAGTTTCAGGCAATTTACCTCTACAAAATACATGTGATTTAGCTATATCTAACACTTCTCTATAATCTTCACTCAAGTCCTCTCGGTCCTAGAGTGTTACATGATTTACCCTCGCCTATAATGGTGCTAAGGTTCTTTTCTCTCGAACTTAAACCTTGACTTCATTTCGTCATATTAATTTAACTTTTTCCTAACTATCATTTTTCTCTCGAAAAAATGACAGATACAGGCTCACTCTAATGCGTGCACTCATCTGAATACATGAATAACGAAAGCTAAATTATAATTTGTAAACATAAATCGCCTTTCACTCATTTTACGAAATTACAATTAGAATAACGTCATGGATCCCACAACCCCAGTTGTGGTATTTAGCCACTCATAATTCCACGTAAAAATTCAGAAATAACAAACAAAATCATGTTTAGAAAGTACTTACGAGAATATACAAATCAACAAGTCACTTCGATAATTCAAGAACCGGAAATCCAAACTTCAAACTTAATTCAATGTTCAAATTGAAAATCACACACTGAGAATAATGGAAACTCGTTCCTTGTTCAAGGTAAGATAAGATAAGAAAAATAAAAAAAATGACCTAATTAATTCAAATAATGTGTTTTAAAAAGAGTCCTACTCGAAATAGGAATGAACTGTCAGACCTATCACGACTGCTCTCATAACCCGTCAAGGGCTTCACGGTCCATGAAGCCCTTTGTGGTCTTCACTTGGATTCACCCAAAACAAGTTCTTCAAGGCTTGTGATATACCGTGAGTTTACGGTATTTTTAATACATTTCACTTAAGAGTTGTGTGTGTCTAGGGCCTATTTGTATTGGTTTTTATGTGTTTTTATCATGTTTTGCAGGAAAGATATTTAGGCACGGAAGTACAGAGACAACTGAAAGAAATACAGAAAAAGGCATCTACGGAGGTGATCTACGGACCGTAGGTCCATTGACGCTCCGTAGATGGTGGCCATAGATAGTAGGCAAGGCAAATCAGGGAAGTCTGACCAAGTGTGGAACCACGGTGTCCATTGACGGTCCCTAGATTGATCTACGGACTGTACTGTTGATCCGTAGAATGATAATGTGAGGGTTCCAGTACCTAATTTTTAAAGATTCTAAGTGTGGAGCTACGAAGAGGGATTGACGGACCGTAGATCAATCTACGGTCCGTACTAGTGTCTCGTCGTTTGCTTCAGATAAGCTAGTTTTTGGACGTTGAAATATTTTCCAAGTCCTGACTGACGGAAAGGACTCACGGACCGTAGATCCATTGATGATCCGTGAGTCAGTCTCGTGGAACGAAGACGCGTGCTTGAACAAACTTTCCTTATTTTGTTTCCTTTTTAATTTAGGACTTGTTTTCTATAAATAGGGTATGTAAACCTCATTTTTGTGGTTGGATTTTATTACTTTTATTCTAGTTCTTGACTTGGGAGATTAACTTGCAACTTTAGCAATTCTTAATTTCCTGAGTTTGTTTTGATGATTTTGGTGTTGCAATTTAAGTTGAATTTTTGGGTTTATTCTTCTTCTTACGTAAGTTCATAATTATTTCATCTAAAACAATGAATTGTGTTCATATGATTATGGGTAACTAAACTCCACAACTAGGGTTGTGGGAACCTTGAGTGATTAACAAAGTTTGAATAGTAAATAAGCAATTCTTGAACAGTATTTTGCATGCATTGATAATTCTTTCATTTAGAAGTCTTTTTAGCGGTTGCAAACGTTAAAACTCGCCTTGTTGCTACTTCCCGGACCAAGGAGGTAATCAATAAGAAAAGAATTATCAACATAGATTTAGTGTGATACTATCTAATAGTCTAGTGTCGATTGGTGCGAAGTAATAACTAAGCCAAACATCGATGTGATGTCTAATATGAGGTAAATGTAAGGGTTAGTAAATTATACACACGTAGCCGGACCAAAGTGAGGGGTGAAATTCTCTAGATGCCGGACCAAGGATTTAGAGATACCTAACTTATCACTTTGTATGTAGTACACTAGGAAAGGATTGCTATTACTAGGATTACTGCGTTATGAGCTTGTGGGGAACACGTATAGCCTAGTTAATTCTCTCATCTTGATAACAACAAAAATTGACTTTTATTTACTGATTACTTACTGAATGGTTACAATTTGTTTCACAAATCCCCCTTTTAATTACTTGTTTCTGGAAATAATTTGACTAAACGAATATAATTGTTGGTTAAAGTTAAATCTAAACCATTTTCCTCGTGGGATCGACCCCGACCTACAAGTTGGGTTCTTCACTTGATAACGATCGCTTATGCTTCTAAAAAGAGGTGTAATTTGAGCGTATCAAATTTTGGCGCCGCTGCCGGGGAAATTTGGCTTTTAGATTTATTTTAACTACATTATTGAACTTTAGTCAAATATTTCCTAATTTTACTTTTTTGTTTTGTTTTTGTCTCTCTCAGGTTCTGACTCTAGTGTATGCCAAGTACACGGAGCCAGGGTGAACCACTTACTCCTTACGATCCAGAGTTGAACCAAACTTTGTGAAGAATGAACAATCAAGGAGTTCAAGTTAACCCTATCGGAGGCAATCTAGGTGATTACGTTGAGTTGCAACCTCCGATGGTAGTTGGTGGAGACAACCAGGTTCCAGCTGAAAATTAATTGGGAGATGCACTGAGGGTGCAAGATCCACCTAGTCCAAGACCGCATGGCAACTATAGGGGCAACGTCAATATTGTTGACTCTGATGGCCCTCTTGTCTTACCCCCTTTGCCTCCGGGGCACACATTTGTAGTGACTAGTAGCTTGATGCAGATGCTTACAGCGAGGGGATTGTTCTCGGGGTCGCCATCGGAGGACCCACATGCTCACATAGCCAAGCTAAGGGTGGTTTGAAAAAGCTGTGTAGGTCGATCAGACTTGGATATGGATGTCATCAGGTTGCGAGTGTTCCCTCTATCACTAATAGGCGATGTTGCCGTATTGTTGATTGAGATCCCTTATAACTCAATCTATACATGGGACCAACTGAGGGATGTGTTCTTAGCAAGATATTATCCAGCGTCCAAGAAGCTCAATCAAAAAGATAGGGTCAACATTTTTGTAGCATTACCTGGAGAGTCTGTGAGTAGCTCTTGGGACAGATTCACTGCATTTGTAAGAGGTGTTCTGAATCACCGTATTGATGATGAGTCGCTGAAGGAATATTTATATCGAGGTCAGGATGACAACAATAAAGCAGTGCTTGATACTATTGCTGGAGGATCATATGGTGAGTGCACATACGCACAGATTGCATAAAAACTAGAGAAGATCTCTCGCAACAATAAAGTATGGAGCACTAGGAGGTCGGATACTGGGAGAAACACATTTGTCGTTCATACTACAAATAACCAGTCTGCGGATGAGATTCGTGAGGAGATGGCTCAGATGAGGACCGAGTTGGGGTTAGTATTGAAGCATGTGAGCGGAAGTGCAGAAAAGGTAAATGCTGTGAACTACTTGACTAGAACCCCACCACCAATTGAAGAATGTTACTATGAAGAGGATGCTTATGCGGTGAATGATCAGACGGGGGATTTCCAACCAAACGGCCAAGGATCCAACATGGACAATTGGCACCAAGGTCAAGGAAACCAAGGTCAGAACTATGGAAATTACAACTGAGAAGGTCAATATGTCAGGGATGGGAACTTCAATCGCGACAACAACTACACCCGGAACAACTATGGCAACATAAATGATCGGGTTGGACCTTATGTCCCTCCTCAAAATTGGGAATCCGGTACTAGAGAAGCTGGAGGCAATATGTCGCATATTGAAGATATGATGCAGAAGATGATGAGAAGGTTTGATGCAACTGATGAGAATATGAAGGAGATGAGAAACAACTTGTCTGGTATTGGTCAAAAGGTTGATGCCCATGCAGTGTCAATAAAGCATCTAGAGCAACAGTTGTCTACTACCGTAAACCCACGTCAACCTGGCACTCTTCCTAGCAATACTATCCAGAATCCAAAGAATGATGGTCATTGTATGACAGTTACTACTCGAGGGGGTAAGCAAACCATTGATCCACCTATGCCGTCTGTGGTAGATGTTGAGATTAGAAAAGAAGATGATGTGGTAGAGGTTAGAGAGGAGTCTAAAAATGCGACTGAGAAAGAAGCGGAGATATCTCAGAAAGTGGTCCCCATACCTAGACCTCCACCACCTTTTCCACGGAGGTTAGTGAAGAAGACTAAAGATGGTAAATATCGCAGGTTTATTACTATGTTGAAGAAGCTTTCCATCAACGTGCCATTGATAGAAGCTTTGGAGAAAATGCCTGGGTATGCGAAGTTTATGAAAGATATGGTAACAAAGAAAAGGTCTGTGATTTTTGAAGATGATGATAAAATGCAGCATTGTAGCGCTATTGCTACAAGGTCTCTTGTGCAGAAGAAGGAAGATCCTGGTGCTTTCACGATCCCATGTACTATAGGGTTATTACACTTTGCTAAGGCATTGTGTGATCTTGATGCTAGCATCAACCTCATACAATTGTCTATTTATAAGAAGTTGGGTCTAGGTGATCCAAAGCCTACTTCGATGCGGTTACTATGGACGATCGAATCGTGAAAAGGCCCATTGGTGTACTCCATGATGTGCTAGTGAAAGTGGAGTCGTTCATCTTTCCGGTGGATTTTGTGATTCTGGACTGTGAGGTTGATTTTGAGGTCCCCATCATCCTTGGGAGACCATTTCTAGCCATAGGGCGTGCATTGGTTGATATGGAGAAAGGGCAGATGAAGTTCAGACTGAACAATGAAGAAGCAACTTTCAATATTTGTAGGTCCATGAAGTAAAGTGGTGAGCTCCAAACGGTATCTGCAATAACTTACAGAATTGAGAGTGAACCAGAAGTGCAAATTAAAAAGCGACTAGGTGTCGAAGCACTAGCAGCAGCGATGATGAATTTCGATAGTGATAGTATTGAAGAATATGATGAGTTGGTAGCTGCAATCGATAGGTGCAAATATCAGTCGAAACCAAAGAAGTATGAGTTAGACATGAAGAATCGTGAGTCCCTACCTGCGAGACTATCTATTGTGGAGGCACCAAAATTGGAGCTTAAGGCTCTACCACCGCATTTGAGGTATGTATTCTTAGGTAGAGATAATACTTTGCCGGTCATCATTGCGGCAGATTTAAATGCGAGCCAAGTAGAGTGCTTGGGATTGTGTTAAAGAGGTTCAAGTGAGCTATTGGATGGACTATTACATATATTATTGGGATACCTTCCGGTATTTGTTCCCATAAAATCCAACTCATGTCAGGTCACAAACCTAGTATTGAGCACCAAAGAAGATTAAATCCGCCTATGTAAGAGGTAGTTAAAAAGGAGATCATCAAGTGGTTGGATGCTGGGGTTATCTATCCTATTGCAGATAGTAGTTGGGTATGTCCTATTCAATGTGTGCCCAAGAAATATGGGATTATTGTGGTTCCTAATGAGAGAAACGAGCTTGTTCCGATGCGACCCGTGACTGGATGGAGAGTCTGCATGGACTACCGGAAGCTAAATGCTTGGACAGAAAAAGACCATTTTCCTATGTCATTCATGGACCAGATGTTAGATAGACTTGCAGGCAAGGGTTGGTATTGTTTTCTTGATGGGTATTCGGGGTACAATCAAAATTCTATAGCTCCGAAAGACCAAGAGAAGACCACCTTCACTTGCCCTTTATGAGACTTTTGCTTTCAAACGGATGCCATTTGGGTTGTGCAATGCTCCAGCAACCTTCCAGCGTTGTATGATGTCGATATTCTCTGATATGGTGGAGGACACTATTGAGGTATTTATGGATGATTTCTCTGTGGTAGGTGACTCTTTTGATCGATGTCTGAATCATTTGGCTGAGGTACTTAAAAAGTGTGAAAATTGCAATCTGGTGCTGAATTGGGAGAAGTGCCACTTTATGGTGAAAGAAGGGATAGTTCTAGGTCATCGAATTTCTGAGAAGGGCATTGAGGTAGATAAAGCGAAAGTTGAGGTAATAGAAAAACTTCCTCCACCTATCTCTGTAAAAGGTGTTAGGAGTTTTCTTGGGCATGCAGGTTCTTATAGGAGGTTCATCAAAGATTTCTCCAAAATTGCACATCCTTTGTGCAAACTGCTCGAGAAGGAGTGTAAGTTCGATTTTGATGATGCTTGTCTAAGAGAATTTGGAGAGTTGAAGGAGAAGTTGGTTACTGCACCTCTCATTATTTCACCAGATTGGGGACAACCGTTTGAGGTAATGTGCGATGAGAGTGAAGTGGCGCTTGGTGTAGTATTAGGACAGATGAGAGAGAAAATCCTTCACCCTATTTACTATGCTAGCAAAGCTCTAAATGTGGCCCACATGAATTATACTGTGACTGAACAAGAACTTATTACTGTGGTTTTCGCATTTGAGAAATTTTGATCTTACTTGCTTGGTACTAAGGTCATAGTGCATACTGACCATTTTGCATTGAGGTATTTGATGGAGAAGAAGGATGCAAAACCGAGGTTGATTAGATGGGTATTATTGCTGCAAGAGTTTGATTTTGTGGTGAAAGATAGAAAGGGGACCGAAAATCAAGTTGCCGATCACTTGTCCAGGTTAGAGGAAGAGGCTATGCTAAAGCTTGGTGATAGGGCTGAAATTAATGATGCTTTTCTAAATGAACAGGTGTTGGCTGCTTCTCATGATCTGATTCCTTGGTTCGCAGACTTTGCTAATTATTTGGAAAGCGATATTGTGCCCCCAGATTTGTCTTTTCACCAAAGAAAAAAGTTTATGCATGATGTGAAGAACTTCTTTTGGGATGAGCCTTACTTGTATTGTAGTTGTGCTGATGGGATTATTCGTCGTTGTGTGCCCGAGGTTGAGATGTTGAGTGTACTTGAAGCATGTCATTCATCGCCTGTTGGTGGGAATCATAGTGGTATTTGAACTGCACATAAGATTTGCAGTGTGGGTACTACTGTCCTACCATCCACCAAGATGCTCATGATTTCGCCAAGTCTTGTGACCGTTGCCAAAGAGAAGGAGGGAATTCAAAGATGTCACGACCCGAGAGTACCCCCTAGTCGTAACATGGCGTATTCGACCCCGAAGGGGTCTTATACAAGACACATAGTCATTCATTGCATTCAATAATGAAAATAGTGCGGAATAAAAAACTTATTTACATCCACACATTCAAACTTCATTAAAACAACTTTAAAAC
>JAJOOS010008411.1:0-26315 GCA_029582725.1 Solanum chiquidenum
AACATGGGACTTAACGGGTCATTCTTTTTAGATGATCATGTAAGATTAAGCTAGTGGATCCACTAAGTTAAGTAAGGTCCTATATCACGGCAAGGTATAGGATGGTCCTTGGGCAATGTGAGGTAAAACGTTGTATCATCACTAGGGCTCATAGTGGTGGTTGTCGGTTAAAGAATCTCCCACTAAAGTTATATTACTTTTATATAAGTAAAGTTGAGTTTGTTATTGCTTTATCCTTAACGAACTAAGTTGTTTACACTATTTTACAAGCTTTATATATTGCATGTGTCTTATTGCTTTACATTGAGTTCAGTTATTCATGAGTTGAACAGAGCCAAGGTAAGTGTTCTCTTGTACTCCTTTCAAGCTTAAGTTGTTATTTAGCTTTCCAGCTCGCATACTCATACATTCAATGTACTGATGCCAGTTGGCTTGCATCTTATTATGATGCAGGCGCAGGTACCCAGGATCAGCATTCAGCATGTCGTTGATCCAGCTGAGCACTCCAGAGTCAGTGGTGAGCCTCCTTGGAGGACTCTGTTATTTTGTGTTCCTAGTTTTGTTTTATTAGGATGTTGCGGGGTCTGTCCCAACATCCATCTCAGTGTTATAGAGGATTCATAGACAGTCAGTCAGTTAATATTGAGTCTCTCATCTATGTATATATATAAATATTCTATTTTGAGACACGAGTTTCCTTTTGGCCAGATTTTATCAGTTAGGTTGTTTTATGACCTTTCATTGCATTGAGTTATTCTGTTGAGTAAAGTTTCCGCTGAGTTAAGAAAGCCAGGCCAAGGGTTTGGTTGGGGCCAGCAATGGTCTTCAAGTGTCGGTCCCGCCCAGGGTGTAGGCTCGGGGTGTGACATCAAATCAGTAGTAGGAATAACCACATAGCTCTTAAGTACTTTTATAGGTGGGACTAATCTTATCAATCTACAGATGAACTACCACAAGCATTAGCTGATGTCAATCTGTGCATCACATGATAACCAGCCAAAATGCAAGGAAACACCACCTATCACTTGTTTCATACCAAAAAAATTGATGAAGCAATTTTTTGTTGGGTTTCGAAGCAAGCTAGGAGTAATTGATCCTTCACTCTCTAGATTGAGGGGAAGTGTTGAAGATAAGGGAAACTAAAGATATGATACAGGTTTATCAACATGGTCCAATCAACGTACAACTAGAGTTAGAGTCACACTAAGACTAGGCTACTTATATCGATTAGGCTGCTACTTCTTGTACTTAAAAAAAAATTGTACTAGCTGAAGTCGACTATGATTAGATTATGACTAGGATTAGATTATTTTTAATTGTAGTATTATTATAGTAGTAATAGTTATTGTAGTAGGACTCTAAGTATAGTTATCTTAGGACTCTACAATTCACTCCTTAAATAAGGAGTATGTTCTCGATAGTTTTAATCATCAATACAATCCTCGATTTGTCTTATTCTTACCTGAGCATTCTATAAAACCAATTGTTGTTCATTGTTGGTAAGCGAGTGAAAACCAATCTTTGTAAACGTTGGTAGAGAATGTGGAACACCACAAAAGTTGTACTCAACTCAAATTACAAAGAACTTAAAGAGATTATAACCTCATGTAACCCAAGGAAACTGGAATAGGATGTCATATTAGTTCCGAACCAATACAAAATATCGGTATCATTTATTTTATGCTCTCATATTATATTTTGCCCTCTTTAATATTTATTGGGAATTTATATTGTTTAAATCAAAGTACTAACAATTGTGTACATGTTGTCTCATTATCAGTCGACTGGATATAAAGAGTAGCTGACTATCAGTTGACTGGCTTTAGAAAGTAGTCGATAAGATTTTAAAAGGATTACAATTTACCTCCTATTTTACTTTCATAAAGAATAAGTGTAATTGAATTATATGAGATGGAACAAGTGTATTTTGGTTTTATATGAGAAAGAACGAGTTTCTATGTTTTTCATTTACTTACCTTTGGCACTTTCAGAGATGCATTTCATTCTATTTCCTTTGCAAATTTCACTTAGGTCAGATATAAATGAACAACTTCACTATATATAGATCATTATCGAAAACAAGAGAGACATGCATGCGGTATTTATTGACCTTGAAAAGGCCTATGAAAAAATCTTGAAGGATGTCCTCTGCAAGTTTTTGGAGGTTATAGATGTCTTGATGGTTTATATTAGAGCAATAACAGACATGTAAAATCAAGTTGTTGCTCCCAATTGCACACGCAAGTGTACGCGGTCGCGCAAGTAATATAATGGCTCTTAAAAGAACCAGATTATTGAACCCAAAGGACTTGTCAATTAATTATTTTTACTAAATTATACTGATCTAATTATTTATTTAAGAGAGCCAAAAGAGAAGTATGCAAGCACAAAATAATAAAATTACTTACAATAGTTGGAAAATTCCAGGGCTACAGCATGTATTGGATCTCATGTATCATATTCTTGGCTTAGAACTAATTTTAGTTGTCAAGTTACTGGTTTATAGGGTTAATTGTATGAGTTGGGCTACACACCTCTAGTCGCCTACTCCAGTTAGCTATCTAACTGCATCGTTGAGCGGGGATAAATAGACTAACTGGCGAGCATTTATATTTCATCTTGTTTCGTAACCAAGCGAGTTGTTCGTCCGAGCGTCACTCCTGAACGCAAATCACCTCGACTTAACGGGTCGATCAAGCTCTATATCCTCTGGTCTACCTAACCTCTCCTCTCCCGATTTTAAGGTTAAACAATAGATTTATCTCATGGTGATCAAGCACAAAATACTAAAACAAGAATATAGAAGTAACTTATAATGACAACCAATAATTAATTCAAAAACATTAAATAATCAACATTGAATCCGTAGCTATTGCCCCAGAACAAGATCTTTAGCTACTAATGTCTAAGAAAACAACAAGAACAAAAGAACCCTAAAAAGTATTGACAACTTTATACTTTGATACCCTGTAATTGATCTTCACCTCTGCCTCCTCCATACTCTATATTGGTTCCCCAATAATTATTTTTATGAACTATTTATAGATGTAGAAAACCCTAAATAAAATAATTGAGTGCAAAATAAATTGGAAAATCAAAACCAAAAGGAATAAGAATTCCTCTACGCGTGAAACACTGTAGCCGCCATGTTGGGTTGCTGCTGCCGTTATTGGCTGCCACGTGGAATTTTCCAATTCCAATTCCAATTCTACTTCAACCAACAAATATATTATTTTATAAATTTTAATCCATTAAGTTGTCTGCTTGATTTCCTTCTTCAACCTTTCATATTTAATTTATTTTAGCTCCAAACTTCTTCAACTTTACACCAATTTACTCCTACAAATAAAATACATTATTTACCACAATTCATAAAATTCATGCTCAAAAAGAACAAATATAAATAATAAATGTGAGGCAAATAATGATTAAAAAAATATATTTTTGACCTCACATCAACACCCCACACTTAAACTTTTGCTCGTCATCGAGCAAGCATTAAAGTTCTTCTCAAATACATCATAATAGGTTTGTCATCACTTTGGTTAATACTAACAATTAGGCCATCTAACAATTTGAAAACATCAAGTACTATTCTCAATCATTATGCAAGACATCCAAATAAACAACAAACCTCTAACCTCTTACCTCAAGGAAAGACTTTGAACTCATCAAATTTAAGCTTGTTCCCCTACTCTCAACAAAGAAAGTTAATAAAATCACCTATTCATCATGAAACAAGTGCCCTCACAAGAAGAAATAGTTCACACACTCAATTCAAAAGATTGAATATAAATTAAGGACTTCATATCAAGAACAACTCTCACACTCACAAAGAAAATTCACATGTATGCACAAAGAATCATCTGCTTGCCCATTATGTACATCTCCACTAATTAAGCATGCTTGAATAAAATCAAATAGGACTTTAGCGGGTTGTAATGTAGGCTAGGGGACAGGTACGAAAACTATATAATAGTGACTTACACTTCCTTAAGAACTTTGCACTTTAAAACTTAATCACCCATTATTTTCTTCTCTTTATTTCAGCCCCTTCTTCAACAATTATTTCACAAGTAATTCTCATCATTTCAAGTATGCTTCAATATTTTTTTTCTATTTTTTTTAAAAAAGTTTTCCTTCATAATAGCCACCCTCAACTTACGTATTTTACATGCGTTAAGGTGCATGATGTCCTTGGAAGGACCAGGGCCATCATCAAGGTAACTTCTTCTTTTTTCATGTCGCATTCTTTCAAAGAGGGTTTTTTAAACACTTCGTAGTTATCATTGATCACCTTTTACACTCAACCATCCCCTTTTCTTCAGAATTGACAATTAGAATAAGTCTATGCTATAATGATCAAGGAAGCAAGATGCAAAAACTAAGGATTCAACAAAATAGTCAAGGGAAAAATATGGCTACCAACAAAAGGCTACAGGCTCAAAAGGGCTAACTAGTGATATAATATCTGAAAAAGCTAAAATTTACCAGACAAATCAAAGAAAGCTTATTATCATCTCCTAAACAAAGCAACACTTTTTATTTCGCTTCAATAACATGTAGGGCAAGTCTAGACTAAGATTCAAAACATGGAATAAACAAATTCTCACCACATATGGCACAAGTATCAATCAAGATGGATCAATTCCACTTCTAAAAGAGATAGGATCATAACAAACTACAAAATAAAATAAGCTATATACAAAGTCACAACCATGAGCTTAAGTGTCAAAGAGTTTGCAATTTCATTATCAATCAAGCATTAATAAGAAAGTACTACTAAAAAATTAGGCCTAAATAGCAAGTATCACACCACTCAAAAGGGAATTTTCTTTTCTTTCAAAAAAAATAAAAAGTAAAAAATTATTCCTAGAAAAAATAAAAGACACTCGGTTCAAAGGTACTATCCTCAGGAAAAGAACTGAAAACAAAAGTCAAGGAACCCATCCTAAAAAAAAATAAAAGACTCAATAAAATAATAAAAACTAGGAATTTATTCCTCCACCCCACACTTAAAAAGAGGTTATGTCCCCAAAGCATCAAATAAAATTTAAAAACAAGGGTTAGAAAAACTCCCTGAGGCCTTTAGGCCTAGCTAGTAGCATGTTCTCTTTATTTTCATCAAGGGTCGTACACACCCACACTCAAGCTCAAACGTGCTCATTAGCTCCAAATTTCGGATACTCAGACTTCTCCAAAACCTGTAAAAACCACAAAAAATGACACTAAAAATAAAAATAAAATAAGAAGTTACACTATAAATTGGGTTGCCTCCCAATAAGCGCTTAGTTTAACGTCGCGGCACGACACAAATAAATTTATTACTTTTCTTTCCACTTTGAACTTATGAATTTTACCCCTAACTTTGCATCTATTTTTCTACTCCTCTCAAGGGGTGGTGGTATTTTAGAGACTTGGAATATTTTTGTTTTAGTTCTTAGAGTTTATTTTTTGGAGATATTGTACTTGAACTTGAAGATTTGAAGATTTTCAATTCCAAGAAATTGGAAGTGGGTCTCGAAGAATCTTCATCCTTGACGTGTTTAAAGACCTTATTCATCGTACCCACTTGATGGAAACACTTGTTGTTATCGATTTCTATCTCTTTTTTATGTCTAGCTAAAACCCCAATTCTTGGGGTGTGATTTTGTGAATATAGGTTAAATTTACTGTTGGGTGTTGCTTATTGTTGGTATGTTTGCTGTTTAAACGTGATTTCGTTTAGTAGTTGTGTTTGAACTTAATGAGATTGTAGTTGCAAATACGATTTGATCTTAGTGTTTTTGGCTTGCTCGAGAGAGAGGTTTTAAAACTAAGACTACTAAATCGATAGCCGGTGGTTATTGGGTCATCGTGGGTTCAGCTCGAGATAGTGAATCCTAGGCCTTCTCTCACACTTTCATCTCGAGAGAGTGAATGGGCTAAGGCGGAAGTTGTTCTTAAATGCAGCAACTCGGTGTTTGAGAGAAACCTAGTTGATTCGGGGTAAGTTGCTCGAGAGGGAATTTACCCCCACTAAAGTCTAGCCTAGTTACAAATATTCAGCAATGTACTATCAATAGCATTTACCCGATAGTGTCTTTTATCCCATATTTGTATCACATCCCAAGAATCCCATCTCCCTATCTCGTTTCCTTATATTTTTGTCATTTTTGTTAATTAGCTAATACAAACTCCCATTGATAATTGACGCTTGCATCACCCCTTAGATTTAGTATGTTTGTATTCGATAATGTTTATAGCTATGACTCATTAGAACTAAATTTTATTTTTCTATTAATTCTCGAAACTACTCCATGTGGGAACGATCCCAACTCTTGGTTGGGTTATATCACTACACGCGACCGTTGGCACTTGAACCGAACTAGTGTCCTGATACGTGAAGTCAAAATGGCGCCGCTGCCGGGGAGTGGTGTTACTTGAGAATTATTAGTAGAGTTGAATTTTGCTTTTAATTAGGCGTAGTAAATTGCGCACCTTTGTCTGAAATAATGGAGACTGGAACCCCATGAAGTCTTACCACCTCTTGAATATACAACTTAGCATAATCATCTGCTGAATGGGTAGTCTTTACGGCAAAAAATGGGTTGCTTTTGTAATTCTATCGACAATCACCCAAATGGAATCGTGCTGCCTGCGAGACCTTGGTAAACCTGTGATGAAATCCTTATTGATCATCTCCCACTTCCATTCCAGAAGTTCTATATTATGAGCCATACCACCAGGCCTTTGGTGCTCTACTTTAACTTGTTGGCAATTCAGACACTTAGCAACAAACTTGGCAATCCCCTTCTTCATACTACTCCACCAATAAACCTCTCTCAAATCATGATACATCTTTGTGGAACCCGGATGGATAGAATATATGGAGCTATATCTTTCCTCCATGATCCTCTCTTGGAGTTCATCCACCATTGGTACACACAACCTACCTTGATACCTCAAAACGACATCTCCCCCTTGTTCAAAAGCCATTACTTTTTGCTTATGAGCATTTGCCTTCAATTCAAGCAAAATAGGATCTTAGTATTGTTTCTCTTTCACTTCTGACACTAAAGATGATTTAGCCCCATTCACCACCACTACTCCTCCTTCTATGGAATCCATTAGTCGAACTCCTAATCGTGCAAGACTGTGCACATCTTTTGCTAACTCTTTCTTATCTTCTTCAAAATGGGCAGTACTACCCATAGACAATCTACTCAAGGCATCAGCAACACCATTAGCCTTACCTGGGTGATAAAGAATACTCATGTCATAATCCTTAAGTAACTCTAACCACCTTCG
The DNA here is from genome assembly GCA_029582725.1 of Solanum chiquidenum. Classification (NCBI taxonomy): domain Eukaryota; kingdom Viridiplantae; phylum Streptophyta; class Magnoliopsida; order Solanales; family Solanaceae; genus Solanum; species Solanum chiquidenum. Next base: position 7,291 of record JAJOOS010008411.1, read on the forward strand.
TTGTCTGAGATTAAGCTCTTTCTGACTAAACACATATTGAAGACTCTTGTGATCGGTGAACACATCCACATGAACACCATACAAATAAAGACGTCATATTTTCAAAGCAAATACTACGGCAGCCAACTCTAGATCATGGGTCGAGTAGTTTCTCTCATGAACTTTCAACTGTCTGGAGGCATAAGTTATAACTTTCCATTCTGCATTAACACACAACCCAAACCAACTCTGAACGCATCACAATATACCACAAAACCTTGTGTGCCTTCTGGTAAAGTCCATACTAGGGCAGTAGTTAACCTCTTTTTCAATTCCTAAAAGGTTTTCTCACAAGCTTCAGACCATTGAAAGTTAACTATTTTTTTAGTTAACTTAGTAAAAGGAGATGAAATAGATGAAAATCCCTCGATGACCCTTCTATAATATCTAGCCAACCCCAAGAAACTCCTAATATCATTTGGAGATGTGGGTCTAGGCCAATTTTGCACTGCCTTTATTTTCTGAGTTTCAACTCTAATTCCAACACGGGAAATAATGTGGCCTAAGAATACGATAGACTCAAGCCAAAACTCACACTTCAAGAACTTGGCATACGACTCTTTATCCTTTAGAGTTTGGAGAACTATTCTGAGATGGCTAGCATGATCTTCCTCATTCCTTGAATATATTAGTATATATGTCATAAATGAACACTATAACAAACATATCTAAACAAGGCTTGACTACTCTATTCATAAGGTCCATGAATGTTTCAGGCGCATTGGTCAAACCAAAGAACATAACTAAGAACTCATATTGACATAACGGGTCCTGAATGCTTTCTTAGGAATATCACATTCCCTTACTTTCAACTACTCTTTCAACTCTTTTAACTCTGCTGGTGCCATCCTATATGGCGAAATAGATATAGGATGAGTATCGGGATTAATATCTATACCGAAGTCTATTTCTCTCTCAGGAGGGACTCCGGGAAGATCATCTGGAAAGACTTATGGAAAATCTTTTACTACTGGAACTAAATGAATAAGAGGTATCTCAACACTAGAGTCATTAACTCGGACTAAGTGATAGACACACCCCTTGGAAACTAACTTTCTTGCCTTAAGGTACGAAATAAAACGACCCTTAGGCACTGTTGCACTGCTCTTCCACTCTATAACTGGTTCACTGGGAAACTGGAACTTGACTACTCGAGTTCTACAATTTATTGATGCATAACAGGCATGAAGCCAGTCCAGACCTAAAATGACATCAGAATCTACCATATCTAACTCAACTAAGTCAGCCATGCTACTCTTGTGATTGACGGAAACAGTACAATCACGATAGACTCTCTCTGCTAGAATAGACTCACTAATAGGTGTAGAAACACTGAAGGGCTCACTAAGTTGCTCACGAAGAACATCAAAATTCATCGCAACATATGCAGTTACAAAAGATAAACTCGCTCCTGGATCTAGCAAAGCATAAACATCGAAGTTAAAGACTTGGATCATACCAGTAACAACATCTGGAGAATCCTCTTGCACTTGGCGACTAGTGATAGCATACAGACGGTTTGATCCTCCGCCTGCCCCTAAAGTAGCTCCTCTAGATGCAGCTCTGTCTGATGGAGCAACTAAAGAAGATTGGACTCTATTGCCCCGATTATCATTTCCTTGTCTATTCTCAGGACACTCTCTCATAAAATGACCATTTTGACCACACTTGAAACAACCAGTGGAGCTATCACGACACGTTCCTGAGTGGTTCCTACCACACTTAACACATGTAAGAGGCTTAATACCCCCTTGTGACATACTACCTTGAGAATAGGCAGGTTTAGATCTGAAATTCTGACTATTGTACTCACCTTTGTTCCCTAGAGCAGGTGCACTAGCAGATGATGGAGAAAGTCCCTTCTGTTTTTGTTGGAAAGAAGACCGGTTCGCATTATTTATTTACTGCTCGGACTCATTCCCTGACATTTTAGCCTTCTTAATTATGAATTCCTCCCTATCCCTCAACTTCTCTTCCTCAACCTGCCGCACATAGACAATAAATCTTGATATATCCATGTCACCTATTAGCATTGCAGCCTTACCTTCCTTACTCGACAGACCAGACAACCCAGTAACAAACAAACTCATTTTACTCCTCATATCCGCAACCATCTCCGGAGCATAACGGGATAGTTGGGTGAACTTCAACCCATACTCATGAACACTTAGTGAATCTTACTTAAGGATGAGAAACTCTCATACCTTGGCCACTTTTAGTTCTCAGGGAAAGAAACGCCCCAAGAAGGCCTCCTCAAAATAAGCCCAATTCGCAGGTAGTGCTCTCTCAGCTCTACCCTTCTTAAACTGGTCAAACCAAGTCCTAGCAACATTCTTCAGTTGATATACAACTAGTTCTACTCGCTCAGCATCGGCAACGTGCATAACTTCAAATACCTTTTGCAGCTCCTCAATAAAGTTCTCTGGATCCTCAGTAGTGCTTGAACCAGTGAAACTTGGTGGATTCATCCTCAAGAACTCACGGATCCTTGAAGTGTCAGCCACTTCCTATCGATTCTCTCTATGTTTCCCAATTTGGTTGGTCACAACTTGGTACAACACCCGGATGACCTCACGAAACTCATCATTAGGGACTTTTCCTTGGGGTTGCACTTCTGGTGCATTAGGTACCCCTTGTTCCTGTGGTTCAACATTTCTTCTAGCCGAACGACCTCTGACAGCTCTTCGTGGAGGCACGATCTTGTAAGAAACACGTGCAAGCATGAATTAGAAAGAGACTTTATAGAGATGACCTCTATCGCACGAAATGAGTGTGAAAAAAGTGAGATAATTTCCTTAGTGTCGCAACCTCCAAATTATATATGTGGAGCGCTTCACACTGATAACTAGGACTCTACATATATGACTTCATAGACTCCCTAGGACTCTTGAACTCTGTGCTCTGATACTAATTTTGTCACGCCCCGAGCCTACATCCCGAACGAGAACCATTGTTGGCCCCAAGCGAACCCTTTACCTGGCTTACTTACTCAGCGGAAGACTCTAAGCATTATTACAATGATCAAATGAATTTCTACTCAATCGTTTAATAAAATAACTTAGAATGTTTAAAGGTCAAACATTCAACTTGGCCAAAATGGTAACTCAAGTCTTAATATATGAAATAATGATGTAAAGACAACTGAACTACTAGCTGTCTATGAATCCTCTAAAACAAGGAGGGATGTCGGGACAAGACCCCCGATCATCCTAACAACTTAAATACTAAATATAAAGTAAAAGGAGTCCTCCGAAAAGCAAGGAGGTTCACCAACTGACTCTGAATGCTCAACAAGGCCTAGATGCTGATCCTGATTTCATGTGTCTGCATTATAAAATGATGCAGGACAAATGGCATCAGTATATTGAATGTACGAGTATGCGAGGGGAATACTAAAACATAACGTAAGCATGAAAAAAATCTGAAAGGAACACTTACATTGGCTTTACCCAACTCATGAATAACTTAACTCAATATAAAGCAATAATACACATGCAATATATAGAAAGCTTTTTAAAACAGTAGAAAGCAACTCAGTTTATTAAAGAAAATGCAATAACAACTCAACTTACTCATATAATAAAGTAATGTAATATTGTGGGAGTTTCTCTAACCGACAACCACCACTATGAGCCAAAGTGGTGATAAAACGTCTTGCCCACGCTGCCAGAACTGTCCTATACTTTTTCGTCAAATAGAACGCCTTAACTAAGTGGGTCCACTAGTCTATGCTAAAAAGCACTTAAGAAATCATCTAAAAAGTATGATCCTTTACTACCCATGATGGCTACATGGTTTATGGAGACTTAAGTTATTATGAACTCGCATCCCCATATCAGTGCTCAATACTACCAAAATATACTTAGCTCATATATTTTTAAAACAAAACTTCTTTCTTTGGTTTGAGAAAATTATTCAAAATTTAGCTTAAAGCTCTCTGAAAATCGGTGTTTCCCTGCTTACTCAAATGTGAAAACATTTTTAACTCTTGGGAATACTTAGTTCCCGTATAATCTTTGAAGAAATGAACTTTACTCTTACTCTTCTCAAAGCTTAAGTCTTAAAACAAAGTTAAAGCATTTGTGAAAGACTTTTGAAATACTGAATGAACTTCTCTTGACTTGACTCTTAACTTTCCTTGAATTGAATTATGGATTTAAGGATTGTGATTTGTGATAGGAAGGATCTCATGATATTTATGAGTGTTTTTAGATATTTAAACATGAGAAAAGATCAAGAAATCACTGTCTGGGAACTAGTCCGCGACGCGGAGATGTATTTAAATATTTGGTCGCGAAAATAATTTTTGAGGCAGAACGGTCCGTGACCGCTCTGCGACATGAGAAGAATTTTTTTCCATCCTGAGGAACAGGTCCGCGTCTTAGTACCCAGATTCACCCGACTTTTTCCTTCTTCGTTTTCTAGCCCCAATTCGCCTAAACTCGATTCTTTTTCCCAAATTCTCTTTAAGATTCAGACACCCAGTAAATGTACCTAAGAACCTAACTCAAAACAACTCCATAATTCGACGCAATAATCTCAAAAACTTCTCAATCTCAGCCTAATTCAAGAACGAAGACAAATTCATGAACACATATCAAGAACATCAAACTTCAACCCATTTTGGACGAATTCACGCTGAAATAAACATGCTTGGCACGTGGGTAAACGAACTCAACGTTATGAAAGTCTCACATACCTCGTACGGATCACCTCTTGACGAAATCGACAAGCGATTCTTGAAGAACTTGACGATTCTTGCTCCTTCTCCTCTTTTCTCCTCTTATTTTCTCTTCTCTCAAAACCCTAACTTAGTTTTCAAAAGCGTAAACTAACCAAGTTCAGTTTAGACCCCAATTAAACTCCTAAAAATGAAATAAAGTAATTTGGTAAGGAAAACACCAAACTACCCTTACAAAATCCATATTACACTTTCCTTATTCGAACAACCCAACTTCCAATGGGCATATCTCACTCATACGAACTCAGAATCGTGCAAACTCAGTGGCGTTGGAAAGAAAATTCCAAGATCGTTCCTACGGTATCCGTAAGCACACCCAACTCATTCTGAGCTAGGACTTATGGTCGTTAATAGTTGACCAAAAATCCAAACTTAACATAACTTGAAAAATTTCCAATTTTTTCATTCTTTCCTAAAATGACTATTTCCATTTCTAACTCTTTCTAGTTCTTTCAATTAGAGAGAGATTAGATTTTCGACTTCTAGAAGTTGCATTGCACCAGTCTGCAACTGACCATGCTACAGGTATAACTTGGAATTCCCTTTTTATAATCTACAGTAATCACTGTCTTCATATCTAGAAATATCTTAGGACAATGAATCATCACACTAATTTGAGTATCTGGTGACACCTAGTTTTGCAACCTGCGTAGCATTAGTGGTATAAACTTGCATGTCAAAGTAATTGATTGGATCAAATTGAGTTCTTTCAGCATATGAAGAGATATTTTTAATGATATATATATATCTTCTGGATTGAAAGTTGCCACCAAAGAATACTCAACTTCTTTGTAGTTAAAGGAAAAATCCAACATATATAAAATACTTTGCTTCCCTATATGGGATACTCTACCAAAGAATACAGAACTCTTACGAGACCAAGTTATTTATTTTTCACTCTCATTGTATATCTCTGCTTCTTCCTCATTCTCATATCCTTTCTTTATACAACAAATTATGTTATTTATTTGTACTATATATATCAAAGTGACCTTTCTGCTACAATTTTCAACGTTGTTACAATTCAACTTGTTTGAATGAAACCAATTCTGCAAGTCTTGTGAATAACAATTGGGTAAGTTAACTTCATAAATTAATTCTCTTTTTTAGTAAAGTTCTCTACCAGGATTAATTGTTAAATTTGATTTATATTTGTGTAATTTATACTTTATTTTATTAAACTATAATTATATTTATCTTTATTTTTGCAGGATGAATATGCATAATTCAACAGTACTGCTGCAAAACATGTATCGTTGGAAGAAGATATTTTCATATTACTAGTAGGATTAGAACATAATAACCTTGCTTAAATTATTATTTTTACAAGTACTTAGTTTTTTTTTTAATTAGTAAACATCACGTACATTAATCTTATGTATTGACTTTTACAAATTTATATAATTTTTAATTTAAGTATTTGTGTACATTTTTAAAAGAAATGTGCATTGTTTATGTAGCGGCGCCTACTCACTAATTGTTGCTAAAGGTGTATAGAATTTTTTTGACTTACTGCAATAAAACATATTGTTGCCTAAAACTTTTCTAGCAGATTACTAACTAATTTTTTTGCCAAGTTTTGCAACAACTAATATTGTTGGTAAAAAAAACAAATTTGTGGCAACATTAGGTTTTGTTGCAAAAATATTTATTAGCCAAAACTCTACGAATGTAAGGCAACAATTTTTTTTGTTGCGGTAGTCAGTTTTTGGCAACAATATATTTCGTTGTTGCAAATCTTTTCCATCAGCGTTTATTGCAACAACATGCAATAACTTTTTTATTGTTGCCGAAAGTACTTTTGGCAACAATATCGAATGGCAACCGAATTTTTTGTTGGAAAATGTTTTTTTTCTTGTAGTGTGTAACACTCCGAATGCGATAGGCGATGTGGGAAAACTATTTAATATCTTGGCTACTATACAAATTCTTATTGACAAATTTTACGTGTACCATTTTTCTTATTAAAAATAATTTTTTTTAAAAAGTAACTTAAGTGAGAAATTTATAATTAAAAGCGTGTAAGGTAGATAGGAATTTTGGATAGAAATTATTTGACTCCTAATATAGAACTGTATTATATAAGATGAAATAAAGATAGTATATACTTTATTTCACTATATAAACGATTCATATTTGTGCATGGATGTTTTGACTTGTTTGATCCTTCAAAACAATTTTTTTAAAAAAAAATTGGTATATTAATTAATAAAGATAAATATGTAAACTATATCTAAGAAAATTTTATTCAGAATTACATTTAATGATAAATATTTATTATTATTCTATTTCTTTCTTTGAGGAATATTAAGAAAAAGTATTGATTCCACAAGGAATGAAAATACTATTTTAATTACCTAATAAGTATAAAAAAATTATTGGATCATATAAAATGAAACAAATAGTACATACTTTATTTTGATAAAAATAATTCATATTCGTGCATGAAATCTTTGACTTGTTTTTCATCCTTCAAAGCATAAATTTTTCTCCTATAAAAAAGGTATATTAATTAAGAGAAATAAATATATAGACTTGATACAATTCAGACAAAGTATGATGTTGACCAACATTTTAGGATGAATATTTATTATTCTCTCTTTCTATCTTCGATGCTAATTAGGAAAAAATATTAATTCCACAATAAATTAGAAGGAAAAAGAAATACTATTTTGACTATCTAATAAGTTTAACTATAAAAGGTAACTTTGTTGAAATTTTAGTAACAAAATCCAAATATGACATGAATTTAATGACTTGATATTTGTTCAAGGTACTTGTTCACTATAAATACAGTTTTATGCTTTCAAGCATTTTCAAACTAGAACATAAGACTTTAAGATTTATTCTCTTATCTTTCCTTTTATTAGCCAAAGCCTTTTTTCTTTTTTGATGAATCTTTGTTAAGAGGAAAAAGGAAACTGTACTTGCAATCAACAACATGCCAATCAAATGGTAACGATTTTGAATTCACTAGAAACATAACATTTTTGAATGATTTTGGTGTGTAATGTTTAATTGTACAGTTTGTTACTTTGTTTATTGTTAGGGTTTTGCGTTGGCAGCCAAATGCAGGTACAACAATCAATAGTATTTATGTGTAGAGAGCATTAATGGTGTTAAAAAAGGAAGATGGAAAAATATGTTTACCTTCTATAATCCATACTCAAAGGTATTTCATTACCTAATAAATCATGTATTTAAACATAATATAAACGAATGATCTATTTTTCCTCTCAATGCATTATAAATATTGGATTTGGAAAGTTTTTCTCCTTTGTAAGATAATCTATAAAAATGCCAAGGAGTATTGAAATAATTTGGATCAATAATAGATCTAAATGTAAGTTAATCTATATATCTCGCATTTCTAACTTACACATCATATCATTTTTAAGAGTACTTTTGGCCATATACGAGATTTGATTTTTGAATGATTTTTTTTTTTACTAGAACAAGCAAATGCATCGAAATTTTTGCAATTTTTTTTGGGGGTTTCACTTCAAGAACAACCCAACAAGTTTTACATGGCACTAAGTAGGCAACGACTGATTGTGGAAGCAGAGTCATCAATGCAGACGATAATGGAGAACTTACAATCTTACATAATGAAGGTTGCGGTTAATTGTGAGGTTTGTATTATTGAGATCTGCAAATTATTATTCTTATTGTAAGTGGATGATATACTTATATAGCACCATCAAGAATTTTGTCTTCATAAATACTCATTAAAATATTTGACTGATATAGGGGTTTCAGTATCGACTTGGTGACTTTCGGGTTCAAGTAGGCAAAGTTGTTCCAATAAATTCTGAGAACTTGAGGGGAATAGTTATGGAGGTATGCAAATACTTTTAGAGATTTATTCTCAGTTGAAGGTTTTTATGTAGTTAAATGCCTTTTTTTTAGAACATAGCTATATTGTAATATATTATGTTTTTTTTAGTCTGCATGGAGAGGGAGGGATTCAATTATTGTCCTTTTCTTAATATGAAATGATAGTCGAATTAACAAATTTTAAGCAGTTTCTATTATGAGCATGTTTGCCTCATAAGATGTTTGTTTCTTTTGTAGATGGAGTATCTTCCGATTTCCTCATAGAAAATATCACATCTGATTATGAGTGAATTCTTCGAGATATGGAAGGAAACTCTTGAAAAAAGATCATTACCGGGTCAATTTGTGCGTGTTGAACCAAATTTTTCAGAGTTTAGCCTCTCTGATCAATACACTTCACAACACACAGTTATACAATATGCTAGCATCTTGGCTCAAATGGCAGTAACATCTCAATCACCACAAGCAACGAGAAATTAGAATGTTTTGTTGACTTTATAAGATTTTTCCTTATAATTAGCTTCTGAAATGAGTTCTTTATGTTCACAAATAAATTGGGAATATCCATATTGAAGGTTATATCATTATACAACTACTTTTTATTTTCTTGCAACTAAAATTAGAATTTCAGATCAATGTAATTTCTTTTCCTTTTAGTGGGTTATATGGAAGTTAAATATTTTATTTTGTCTGAAGAATTGAGCTAGACGAAGCAAATCTATCTCATGATCATTTTTTAACTTAACGATTTTACCTTGGTCAAAACATATAGTAGGGGTTCAACTAATAAGTATAATACAATCTTGTACCAAACATCGAGTTCGTCAATTATTTCTGTATGATAGTGCAATGGTATTTTCCTTCGAACGAGCGTGTATAAAGAAAATGACACAAACTTTAAGCTATCATGACAAGTGGGATCTCGAAAGAAACTAATTAAATTTATCTATTGGATCTTAGTTTGACGTAGTTTTCAAGTTTTCTGTGTACCAATTAAATTTTATACATGAAATTAATGTATTTAAAATTTTATAAAAAGTATTATTGTAAATTTACTAAATATCTATAAATATTTGATAGTTAACCATTTGTTACTGATGTATTGATTTGGAGTTTCTATACATTCTAAAAATTCATAGACTTCAAATTATAAATTTTCAGATGTAGTAAATGCAAGAAAAATGTCATTAAACTAATTGATGTAAGCTTTTATGTTGATTTTTAACTGTTTACAATGATATAAACATCGAACACAAATTAAATATTTGCATGTATCGCATCATCATTCACTCACTTAGTTGGATATAGTTGCCTTTGTCTCGTTGTTAACAACTCACCTACTGTCACACTCGCTCATGCACGTGCTGAATTAGCGACTAATTATGACCTAATTAAATCAATCACATGGTATAAGATCTAAGCATCTTCTTTTTAAAAAATAATAATTATTATTTTTTACTTCTCAAAAGTTTGATCAAACAATCTATTAGTGATAAACTCTTGGCAAAGCTTTCAAAATTATGTTTTCTACAAGAAGAGAGATGTGCAAATCAATTACTTTTCACAAGCTATTAGTGGTAGATTGTTTGATCAAGCTTTCAAAATATACTTATTTGTTTTCCAGATCTTAATGATTAAAGAGCTTTTAAGACTTATTAAATGCTTGAATCTTAATGATAACAATGCACTTAATGATCTAAGGTCTGAACCATTCAGATTTAGACCTTCATTAAGTAAAGTACAATTAAATATGACTGAACTCACATTGAACTACTAGAAGAATTAATATCGATATGTCGATATATACATAAATAATCAATATTTGATATGACTCTCTGTGCTTGAATTGACTCTTTAAGTCACAAATTGTATGTCAAGCACAAATGGATGGGCTAAAAAAGACAAAAATGGAGGGGTATCAACTGCTATAATGAAATCTGATTAGTAAAATAGTATTAAATTACCTGTAAGATGCACATTCTAAAAACACAGCTAATTGTATATGCATATTGGTCGGAGATGCAAAGATGAAGCAACCAATGCAACTAGTTGATATGTACATATCGAAGTCTATAGCATAATATATGATAGGAAAGAACACATTGTCGAAAGCATAGATTGTTTGCTGATTATAAAGCAGAGAAAAGTACTAATAGCTCTGAGGCTATTATTATGCAAGTACATAAATTGTCTATTGATAAGTCTTTAAGTCTGTTGTGAGATGACAGTAGCCATTTCTTATTTCTCGGCTGGAGTTTCAAGTTTCTCGCTTCTGATGTATCCTAGCTGAATCACAACCTCATCTAAATTCCATTTTGCCTTTTCCTTTCTGAAATTCGGAAGGTGTGACCTCCATCTAAGTTGAATGTCCTTATACATCATATCTCCCGTCAGCTTTTCACCGCAGCAAACAACATCCACCTGCACAAAATGTTATAAAGACGATTCATCAGTGGCAAAGCATTATTATGCAATATATTCAACATATCTCCTGTAGTATAAAACAAAATCTATTTCGCTATCCTATTTATGTTTGTTTCATCTTTCTAATTCGAGATCATTCAATTGTTTTTGTCCCCCAGGCCCCTCTCTTTCATAGTTCTTGATGTATCAATGTTAGTTAATAAATGAATTTTATATAACTAACAAGTTCAAAGAAATGCAGAATTTGGCTTATAAATCCATTACCTCATAAGGAAATATGGTATATATGTTAATATTACTGTAGGAAATTAAAGCATATTAGATCATTCATTAAGAGAAGAATTTACGAACAAGAAAATTTCATACTTTGAATCCTTTATCATATTTTAATACTATGAAAATTACTTTTTTTTTTTTACCATAATGTCATTACTAAACAAATGAGGCTCTAACATGCGAACTACTGGGAGAAAATGATTTTGTTTATAAAATTAATTTTAGCACTTAAATTTACATATTGTTAATTTATAGTTAGCTAATCGAAACATGCTCAATGTATGATTTTGAAGCTGAATGATCATATATTAATTGATCTGCACTTCATCCTGCCTGGTCGATCTTTCACTAGCCAAGATTAAGAGAAAACTTATAAGTAGATAATTACATAAGTAAATTCATTTAATTTCAATAAAATAGTGTAACACTCCGAATGCGATAGGCGATGTGGGAAAACTATTTAATAACTTGGCTACTATACAAATTCTTATAACTGACTGTTGATAAATTTTACGTGTACAATTTTTCTTATTAAAAATAAAATCAAAATTTTAATTATTTTTTAAAAAAAAAGTAACTTAAGTGAGAAATTTATAATTAATAGCGTGTAAGGTAGATAAATTTTTTGGATAGAAATTATTTGACTCCTAATATAGAATTGTATTATATAAGAAGAAATAAAGATAGTATATACTTTATTTTACTATAAACGATTCATATTTGTGCACGAATGTTTTGACTTATTTGATCCTTCAAAACATCTTCTTCTTTTTTTAAATTGGTATATTAATTAATAAAGATAAATATGTAAAATATATCTAAGAAAATTTTATTCAGAATTACATTTAAGGATACATATTTATTATTATTCTATTTCTATCTTTGAGGAATATTAAGAAAAAGTATTGATTCCACAAGAAATGAAAATACTATTTTAATTACCTAATAAGTATAAAAAAATAATATTATATCATATAAAATGAAATAAATATAGTACATACTTTATTTAAATAAAAATAATTCATATTTGTGCATGAAATCTTTGACTTGTTTTTCATCCTTCAAAGCATAATTTTTTCTCTTATAAAAAAGGTATACTAATTAAGAGAAATAAATATATCGACTAGATACAATTCAGACAAAATGTGATGTTGACCAACATTTTAGGATGAATACTTATTATTCTCTCTTTCTATCTTCGATGCTAATTAGGAAAAAATATTAATTCCACAATAAAGTAGAAGGAAAAAGAAATACTATTTTGACTATCTAATAAGTTTAACCATAAAAGGTTACTTTGTTGAAATTTTAGTAACAAAAATCCAAATATGACATGAATTTAATGACTTGATATTTGTTGAAGGTACTTGTTCATTATAAATATAGTTTTATGCTTTCTTTCAAACTATAACATACGACTTTAAGATTCATTCTCCTATCTTTCCTTGTATTAGCTAAATCCCCTTTTTCTGTTTGGATGAATTTTTTATTAAGAGGGAAAAGAAAACTGTACTTGTAATCAACAACATGCCGATCAAATGGTAACAATTTTGAATTTACTAGAAACATAATATTTTTGAAAGTTTTTGGTGTGTATGCTTAAGTGTACAGTTTGTTACTTTGTTTGTTGTTAGGGTTCTGCGTTGGCAGCCAAATGCAGGCACAACAGTCAATAGTCAAATACTGATAGAAGTATCTAATTGTGCTGAGAGCATTAATGGTGTTAAAGAAGGAAGATGGAAAAATACTTTTACCTTTTATAAGCCCATACTCAAAGGTATTTCATTACTTAATAAATCATATGTATGTAAACACAATATAAAGGAATAATTTTTTTTCCTCTTGATGCATTATAAAGATTGGATTTGGGAAGTTTTTCTCCTTTGTAAGTAATCTATAAAAAAGTAAAGAGGTATTGAAATAATTTGGGTCAAGAATAGATCTAAATGTAAGATAATTTATCTCGCATTTCTAACTTACACATCATGTCATTTTTAAGAGTACTTTTGTGGCCTTATACGAGATTTGATTGTCGATTGATTTATTTTTTCTTTTACTAGAACAAGCAAATGCATCGGAATTTCCCCAACATTTTTTGGGGGCTTCACTTCAAGAACAACCAAACAAGTTTTACATGGCACTTAGTAGGCAACGACTGGTTGTGGAAGCAGAGTCATCAATGCAGACGATAATGGAGAACTTGCAATCTTACAGAATGAAGGTTGCAGTTAATTGTGAGGTTTGTATTATTGAGATCTGCAAATTATTGTTCTCATTGTAAGTGGATGATATACTTATATAGCACCATCAATAATTTTGTCTTCATAAATACACATTAAAATATTTGACTGATATAGGGGTTTCAGTATCGACTTGGTGACTTCCGGGTTCGAGTAGGCAAAGTTGTTCCAATAAATTCTGAGAACTTGAGGGGAATAGTTATGGAGGTATGCAAATACTTTTAGAGATTTATTCTCAGTTGAAGGTTTTTATGTGGTTATATGTCTTTTTTTTAGAACATAGCTATGTTGTAATATATTATGTTTTTTTTTTACTCTGCATGGAGAGGGATTCAATTATTGTCCTTTTCTTAATATTAAATGATAGTCGGATTAACAAATTTTAAGCAGTTTCTATTATGAGCATGTTTGCCTCATAAGATGTTTGTTTCTTTTGTAGATGGAGTATCTTCCGATTTCCTCATGGGAAACATCACATCTGATTATGAGTGAATTCTTCGAGATATGGAAGGAAACTCTTGGAAAAAGATCATTACCGGGTCATTTTGTGCATGTTGAACCAATTTTTTCAGAGTTTGGCCTCTCTGATCAATACACTTCACAACACACAGTTGTACAATATGCTAGCATCTTGGCTCAAATGGCAGCAACATCTCAATCATCACAAGCAACTAGAAATTAGAATGTTTTGTTGACATTATAAGATTTTTCTTTAGCTTCAGAAATGAGTTCTTTTTTATCATTAATAAATTTGAAATATGCACATCAATAGTAAGCAATCTTAAAGCTACTATGATTTCAGATCAGTGTAATTTCTTTTCTTTTTAGTGGGTGATATGGAAAGTTAAATGGTTTCTTTTGTTTGAAGAATTGTTCTTTAAGATTATATAGACTTTTAAGCTTTGGAGAGTAGAACTTGTTTGCTCAAAAGGAAATATGGTATATATGTTAATAATACTATATAGGAAAATAAAGCATTGTAGATAATTCATTTAGAGAGGAATTTTGCCAGTACAATTGGTTGGCTACATGAACTTTTATCATGATTCCACATCTTGTAATCTCGTTTTTCATTTATTCCATTTTTTTTTGAAAAGCAAATCACCATTAAAAAAATATGGCAATGGGAAGGTGGTGCATTGTGAGAAACTCATGTAATCGGGGTGGTGTAAGAGAGTTTTATGCGGGACAAAACTATTGTTTTGAATATCAAAAGAAAGCTGAAGTGGTAGGCGAGTTAAAGGTAAAAAAAAAAACGTAACGAGAATACTAAATTGTATAGAGTTAGTCATGTGGGTTGGGGTGGTTATAAGTAGAGCAATATGGTAAAAAAAAACAAAATGAAGCTAGACGAAGCAAATCTAGCTCATGATCACTTTTTAACTCAACGATTGTACCTTTTTCAAAACATATAATAGGGGTTCAAACCAATTAGTATAATATAATTTTGCACCAAACATCGAGTTCATTAAGTATTTATGTATGATAGAATGTGTAATGATATTTTCCTTTGAATGAGCTTGTATAAAGTGGTTGGTAGTGATGTTGGTTGCCAATAGTGGTTGGTGATTGACAACGATAATGGTGATGGTTAGTGATTGTGGATAGAGTGGTAATGAATATTATCCACACTTGATATTAAGACTTTGTTCAAGATATTAATGATTAATTAAATGCTTAAATCTTAATGATAACAAATGTACTCTATGACCTAAGGTCCAAACCATTCAAATTCAAACTTTCATTAAGTGTAGTACAACTATATATGAATGAACTAGCATTGGAACTACTAGAGTAATTAATACTGTTATGTCAAATTATAAATAATCAATATTTGATATGACTGTTTGTCCTTAATATGATAAAGTTACAGTAGCGCTACTGTCCCTACAAATGTTGTAAAATCGTTCACTTCATTTTACATGGTGATGAGCATGAGATTTAAAAATATAGGAGATAAATCAATATTGAAAAGATAAATTGAGTGTTAGATGCTATTTGGTGAAATGCAATCAATAGCTTGCATTCTACAAAAGAAAAATCAAATAATTATGTAGTACCAAGATATGTTTGAAGTCTCAAGTTCACAAAAGATTTTATATTCAGAGTGATAAAAGTAAAATTTCAAGAAGATGGTTCACGTAGTTGTGATGACAGAGGTGGTTAATGGTGGTGGTTGGTGAGTGTGACAGTGAATATTATCCACAAAAGAATACATCTTAATGATACTAAGACTTTGTTCAAGCTCTTAATGATTAAAGACCTGTTCAAACTAAATAATTGCTTAAATCTTATAATGAAATCTGATAGGTAAAATGGTATCAAATAGTTTCACTTTCAGCTCCCTATAGAGGAATACAAATTAGTGAGAATAAGAAAACCCCACTTATTATAAGATGCATTCTGAAAAAAATGCTAATATAGAAGTCCATAGCATAATATTTGGTAGGAAACTAGGAAACACAAGTCGAAATCATAGATTGTTTGCTGATAATAAAGCAGAGAATTAAGGTACTAATATCTCTGAGGCTATTATTATGCAAGTACAAAAATTGTCTACTGATAAGTCTTTTAAGTCTCAAGTTCACTTCTTATTTTTTGGGTGTAGTTTGAAGCTTCTTGCTTCTGATGTATCCTAGCTGAGTCATAGCCTGCTCCAACTCCCATTTTACCTTTCCCTTTCCAGAATTGGGAAGGTGTGACTTCCATCTAAGTTGAATGTCCTTGAGTGTCATATCTCCATTCAGCTTTTCACCGCAGTAAACAACATCCACCTGCACAAAATGATATAAAGACGATTCAGTGGCAAAGCAATACTGTGGCAATATTTTCAACATATCTTCCTGTAGAATAAAATAAGAATCTGTTTCACTGTCCTATTTATGTTTGTTTCATCTTTCTAATTCGAGATCATCAACTATTTCAACATAGGTTCCTTTATCTATGTTAAGTAAGCATTAGTATATATATTTCCTAATTTTTTAATTTTATATAACTAACTAGTTCAAAGAAATGCATAATTTAGCTTATAAAATCATTACCTCAGTATGATCATTCAAATTTATCTTCTGTGCAATGAACTTCTGGATTGAAGTTACAGTGGCGCTACTGACCCTGCAAATGATGCAAAATCACTTTTTTTCATTTTACGTTTTAAATGGAGCATGAGTTTTAAGTCAATGTTGTGTGTAGAAAATCTTACTTGACACGAATATTGGGCTTGTCAAGGGGAGGCAATCTAAGTTCCTTCCTGCGAAGAGTAAAAGAACAAATAAAGTTGTGGAGATCAATGAGACAAGAAACTTCAGAGTGATGTGGCTGGTACTTACTTTCCTCCCTGTGGTGCAAGTTTAAACCAAAAAGAGGAAAGTTCCTTCGGTTTTTCATCCAAAGCTTGGTTTTCTTGTGTTGAAGACTCTCTTTCTTCGAGACCACTATCTTGCCTTTTCTGGCATGCTTTTCCATTCTTGCTCCTCTTTTTCTTCTTATGCTCTTTGATATTGTCCACTATAATGGACTTCCCTATTTCAGCATTTGTTGTTGATACGCTCGAAGCAAGCTGAGGCATCTTCAAAGAAATATACTCTTATATCGAGGTTTTGGAAAATATATATTTCTAACTAATAGTCCAAATATATGGTGGAATCATTTTTAAGACATATGCCAAAGAACTGACAATTACCTTAGCGGCAGACGCAGTTGAAGGGAGAGCTGAGGTTTCTTTTGAGGACATGCGATGGTCCATTAGAGAAATTTTGTGTCCTCTGTGTTGCCTGCATTCACTATGAGGGTTATTTCCAACTTCCAATATTAATTTGTTCCATAGATTACTTTTAGATAGATTAGATAAGTCGGTGTAAATAACACGAAGAGCTGCAAGAGAAACCATGGATACATAGAACTATGAACACAATCGAACACAATAGAATGAGCAAGTGACATAACATGTATGAGTTGGACCAAGCAACATCTTGTAAGTGGAAATGTACTATGTACATTATTATCAAGTTATGATCTACTCTTGTAAGTGTGTATACTTTGTAAGTTAGATCTAGTATGAGCCAAGCTTTAGATTCTACTATTTGAATTGGATATATCCAACTTTTTTTTCTTTTTTGGTTCTTTTGAGTGATGAGTATCGAAAATAAATCACGTATCTTTATAAGGAAGCTGATTCGAAGTTGAAGGGGCTCCACCATTCACTATATATGTCTGTAATTTCATACATAAAGAGGTAGATTAAAAACTCATCGATCTCCTTACCGCTCCATATGGGGGGTCTTTATTCACTCTTCTCTTACTTTCCCTACTTCTAGAAAAAAAATATTAAACAAAAACGATTTTTCTAAAGTTAAAGGTTAGGGTTCTCATGTTTCATAATATTTGTAAATCTAATTAGGATAATTAATTTAACTTAGTTGACGAGAAATTAGAAAACAATTAAGATTAGAGTAGAACTACATCACTGAAACTTATTTTTTTTGGAACCGAAGAGCTTTTAGAGCTCACTCAATAGGTTTCATTGAACAAGAATATAAATAATATTGCTAGCCAAGAAGGAATGCACTGAATGATTGACTGATTTGCACCTAAGGGCATGAATACCAAGGTTCAAATCCCAGCGAGAAAAAAATATAGGGTGAACCTAGGTGGATAAAATTAACTAGTAACTATGCTGGTTAGTAGAAGGTATTCCGTGGAATGGTCAAGGTGTGCACAAGCTAACCCGAACACCAATAGTTTTTTTTAAAAAAAAGAACTATCGAGAAAAACTCAAAACCTAACCTGGGTTGATCTGTCGCTTGAACAAAAAAGGAAAAAATCAAGGATATTTTTTTGATATATTAAGAGAAGGTCAAATCTAACCTATGTTGAATCTATCACTTGAGCAACAAAGGAAAAATCGATTAAAAATTTGATCTATCGAGAAAATACTACATCAAACTAAGTTGAATCTGTCACTTGAGCACTAAAAGATCTATTCAGAGAAACTCAAACCTAACCTAATTTGGATCTGCCACTTGAGCAGAAAAGGAAAATCAATAAAAAATATTGATATTTTGGAAAAAGTTCAAACCTAACCTAAATTGAATTTGTAACTTGAGCAGCAAAGGAAAAATCAATTTATTAAGAAAAAACTCAAATCTAACCTGAATTGAATTTGTCACTTGATGTCACGCCCCGAGCCTACACCCTGGGCGGGACCGGCACCTGGAGACCATTTCTGGCCCCAAGCGAACCCTTGGCCTGACTTTCTTAACTCAGCGGAAACCTCAACAGAATAACTCAATGCAATGCAATATTACAAAACAACTTAACTTATAAAATATGGCCATAAAGGCAACTCGAATCTCAAAATAGAATATTTACATATATACATAGATGAGAGACTCCAAACTAACTGACTGACTGACTGTCTATGAAGCCTCTAAAATACTGAGATGGATATTGGGACAGACCCCGCAACA
>JAJOOS010008413.1:0-15910 GCA_029582725.1 Solanum chiquidenum
AAACAAAGAGAAACCAAAATAAAAAAGTGTCAAATGAAAACTAGGGATAATATTCACGCCCAAAAAAAATCGAATAAAGTGACAAATACCAAAATATAAATATTAATTATGTTTGATACATCAACAACATGAGAAGCCATAACCACAAAACGGAAACCGAAAGAGGTTACGATACACTAAAAGAGAAGTGAAAAGGAGCTCACTAGAGACGATAGTGGCCATTTGAGGAAAGCGAACTCGGAGACTGAAGCTTTTGGCAGCAAAAGTAGACAATAAGTATGGAACCACGGCGACCGGTAACCTCCGTTACCGGCGAAATTTGGTCATCGGAGAAGTACTGAGCACGACAATCCCGACTCTGTGTGTCACTGGTGTGTGTAAAAAAGTGAATAGTCCTTTCAGTTGCAATGATGGAAGCACGTGCTCATCACTGACCCCCCAAATCGTGTATTGGCACGTGGCAAATCCTTCCTCCTACACGTGGATGGACCTTATTTGGTATTTTTTGTTTATTTTTTTAATGACATATAGAGTGAATGAATTTTGAAGACAGAAAAAAGTAAGTATTCAAAAGCTTGAAATTGTATTTGGACATGTATTTTTACTTAAAAGAAAATTGAAATATTACGAGTAGAAAAAAATTTCACTTGAAAAAATGGTTTTAATTTTGACCAATTTTTAAAATTTTAAATTCTTTGATGACAACAAAATTTGGTGTAGTCTCAAAAATGGAATTTAGAGGATATGACATACACATATCGACATCTCTATTTGTAGAGTAGAGAAGTTTTCCATAAATTTCAACTTAAAAGAAATATTAGTGATGCAGGAAAGTACAAAAAAGTAAAATAGAGGTAACAAATATATGTTGTAAACAAGTGAAGCAACAAACATTAATACAACATCAGAAAGAAAGCAACTATATGATACCTAAATTATACTACTAAGAGTACGACAATACTCAGTTACATACCATTATACTCTTCGATCTCCATACTTTTCTTTTTAAAATCACGTCGTTCGTCAGCTTGAAGCTATGACATGTCATATATATTCACATCTCCAAGTTCCTTTTCAACCTACCTCTATCTTTTCCAACTCTTGCTATATTTAACCTCTCACACCTCTTCACACTTCCTCTTGACATGTCTGAAGCATCTTGATCTGGCTTTACTCGTATACAAAAACTAATAAAAAAATTCAAGTACATAAATCAAAGAAAAAGGGATAAGATATTTGTAATGCAAAGTAAAAGCTATACAAAAACTAATAAAACCTCTCACACCTCCTCTTAACATGTTTGAAACATCTCAATTTGGCTTACTTGTATGCGAAAACTAATAAAAAATTCAAGTACATACATCAAAGACACCTCCTCTTGACATGTATGAAACATCTCACGTATACGAAAACTAATAAAAATTTCAAGTACATAAATCAAAGAAAAAAGGACATACAAAATAAAAACTGCGCATCCGGGGAATCGAACCCCGGTCAGTACCGTGGGAGGGTACTATGATACCACTACACCAGATGCGCCTTTGTGATCCAATTAAGCCTCTTTAAATATAAAATTAGTGACACAGCCAAAATGGAAGTTATATTTTTTTTTATAGTTTCAATAACAATATAAATTAGCGTTTTAAAGTAACAATTGAGATTAGACTCATAATAAAATAATATCTAAATGGACATCACCTTTTTTTGGGTGGGAAAGGAAAAGGGGAAGGGATATAATGAGATTCAAACTCTCACACTAAAATGAAGGTGTAGACAACTTTTCAATTGAGCTATATCTCATATGTGCGTCATGAATCATACTGTATAATAATTTATACTCAATTATAAAAAGTTATTTTAAAATAATAAACATTACTTTTAAAAAAAAATCTGATATCATATAAATTAAAATGTCGTTTGTTGTCATATTGTGCATCACGTACTAGCATCTAATATGCGTTATGAACTAAACGTGGGAAAACTTTAATTTATACGGAAAAATATACCAATCTGTTGGCAATTTTTAGGGGTCATTTGATTGATATGTCAATGGATTGCATAAAATATGAGATGTTCTATCATATTTGGTACACTTTTTAATTTTTGGGAATTAACAATTATGCACACATCACAATTGTCTTATTAATTTTATATTACTATATAATTTAGAACATACGTGGTCACTTTGATGTCTTGGTAAGCATATAATTATGCAAGCAACAAAATAGACACTTGTGAAGAACTTTTAAATAATAAAAAAAGAATATTATATTTACATGCTTCTGTTTTATATTCTTTTCTTTATTTCTTCAAGTAATTAGAGTCGTTACCATCATGTAATTCTAGGAAAAAGTAAGGTCAACATCGATATTTATTTGCAAGATTTTTTATTTCATAAAATTTGGTAGAGTAATTTTGAATTGATATAGATAAAGATGACTTTCTTCGTTAAAGAGGGAAAAAATGATATTTTTACCAAATAAGCTCCAATAGTTGACATTTGAAGAATAGACTCTAATAGTAGTACTTTTGTAGATTAATAAATTCTTCCGTACAAATTTGTTTTGCCAACTAATCTACAATGTCATTTTTCGAGGGTCGATCTAGAAGAGAACCTATAAATTCCGATTAATTAAATAATTTTAATTAATGTTTGAAAATACCTTTAAATTCAGTCCAAATTATTAGTTTCATTTCCGAATTAATGACAATCTTCACTAGCTGAGTCTAAATACATTCCTAAATTCTCGCCATATTTAGAAATGTTTTCAATACTTCTCACGGCTTTTTAGTAAGAGCCATATACTCCTACAAGATTTTGTGATCACTTACTATGTCAAGTGGTGGATCGGAGATGTATTAAAGTTTAATTACTCAAGTAGAAGAGTGATTTTAAGACTGTCAATAGTTCAAGAACAAAACTAACAATTTGCATCAAGTATACTTCTCTCTTATTTTTACTACACTAATCAAATACTAAATTAAAAATAAATTCAACACAATAACTACAAGTATTACTAAAATCAACATTAATACATTATACTCAACATTATTTTTATACGACCTACCAAATGACCCGCTTAGTACCATCCCTACTTGAGGCAATGAAGATGATAAACATGGCCATTAATTAATCTGGTCCCTCTTTATGATTTGTGGGGATCCAATTTACCCACAAGATTAATAACCCGACCCAACACTTTCCGGGTCTCATCTTTTTCAGATTTTTATAATTTCGTTTAGATTCAGCAACTCACAAAATAAATAAATAATTGCAACACATACAGTGCTGGTACCGCTTGAAACGCCTGCGGGAAATACACACACAAACTCTCCCGCAGATTCAGCTGTGAATCCTCCCAATTCTCGAGACATCTATAAGAAATTCCATTGAAACTCAGCATTTCTATCTGTTTTTCTTCGTCGGAGATTTTGCAGATCTGTTAGTTGATTCATACATTTAGCTTTGCCGTTTTTGTAGAAAGCTCAATAATCATGGTGTCCACTTCTAAGATCAAATCCGTTGACTTTTACAGGTTTCTGCTCGATTTTTCATATTTGTTTTGATTTTTTGCTCGCGTTTGTGTGTTTTTGTTGTTCAGATTGCTGTATAGACTTGTTTTATTTTTTATTGCAGGAAAATTCCCCGAGATTTGACAGAGGCATCATTATCTGGTGCTGGATTGTCCATCGTAGCTGCACTTTCCATGATGTTTCTCTTTGGAATGGTTAGAACTCAAAATTCTTCACCTTCATTAGTGAATTAAGTTCAATTGTTGAAGCAAACTCTCTACTAGCTCTAAGATAGATATGTAGTCCTAAATTCTGCTGCAGTTATATCTTCATTACTGGAATTGTTACATTTGCTTTTGAGTCCTGTAATCAGAAGCAATGGTGATTGGTGGTTGTTTATTTGTCAGCTGTTTTGTAGCTCATTGACTAGCTCCTAATCAGGGAAGTAGTTTTAAGTTAATCGTGTTTATCACTTGTAGGAACTAAATAACTATTTGACAGTGAGCACCACCACATCTGTTGTCGTTGATAAGAGTTCTGATGCGGAATTCTTACGAATTGATTTTAATATGAGGTAAGATTCTGAAACATTTAGGGAAAGAATATTCAGTTTCCTTTTTTTTTTGTCTAATTCCTTCTACTTGATGCATATGCCAAAGATAGATATTATACATTTCTAAGATGGAGTCACTTTTGTTAAACATTCTTTCATACTTGGTTTTTGTTAAACACAAATGATGAGACTATATGTGAAAAGAAGTAAAACTGGGTGATAGCAAGCAGTTGATTACATATTAATGAAGAACTTTGCTGGATTATTTATGTCAGCATGATATAACTGTTTTGGAGTCTTTCTTGTCGCTGTTCAGACTGTCTCATGTTTTCTCATTTTGATTCTCTAGCCATGCATTCCCTTCTATGATGTTGTATTAACCATGCAAAGCCATTTCTTTAAGTTTGTCCATAACACTTTGCTAAACTGTATTGCAGTTTCCCGGCATTGTCTTGTGAATTTGCATCAGTGGATGTGAGTGACGTCTTAGGAACAGTAAGTTTCAACTTGTTTCCTATGGACTCTATAATGTGGCGGTAAAAAATGCCTAAAGTAATTTTCACTATCTAGAAATTTAGTTAAGAAATTCTTATGAGGCACTTGTTTTAGAATACCTATTCAAGTTTTGATAAATATGTCCTGTTCAATTAGGCTGTGTGTTTCATTTTGTTCTTGATCCCTTTTGTCCCTATCTAGTCTATTGTCCTTGGTGACTCTGAAACAATGTGTTCCTTTCACATTGGTTATTTCTTCTCCCATCTTTCTCATAAAAGAAAAGAGGGGGGGGGGGTACGGGAGCATGATCACCAATTGAACTTCTGTAGGGGAACGTGCAGCTGTTCTCCATTTAGTCATGATCCTAGCTAATGAACTGCCTTAGTAGAATATAATTTTTTTTAGATGGCCAATAGGCAATAGGTGCAACTAGTTCTGTAAAGTGGGTTGTCCCCTTCAGCTGGTGCTTTAAAGTTCATTATTGTATATTAACCTTTTATAACTCAGTTTTTAGGATTGAGGTGGTCTTTGGGACTCTATATCTTCTAGGAGCTATTCTCTTGTATTTGTTGTATGCTGCTTCTTCTTTCTCCTTAATGATTGCCCCTAGGGGGAGGTGTCGGATGAGTAGTGTACTTTTAATTACTCAAATACATTTGTTTTCCCGAGATAGTTTTGGAATAAATATTATTCTTGTTTGACAGGCTGTGGATATCCATGAAGAAGAGATTTTCTTAGGGCCCACAGGGGATATGTATCTTATGTTGATATTCCGCAATTAGTGTTCAAAAATATGTTTTCATTACTGGTCAGTTGTGACATTATTGATTATTCTGCTACAAATCGCCTAGTGAACTAACTATTGACAAATGATGCAAGATTGACCCTATGATTCTAGTTGTGCATGTATGTCATAACATCATGCAGTTTAATGTACTTAACCATTAGCTTTTTGTTTCTCCCAAAAGTTGTTAGCGTTTAACAGATTTGTATATATTAATTAATCTCAGAATAGGTTGAACATAACCAAAACAGTACGCAAGCATTCCATTGACAAAAACTTGAGACCTACTGGCTCTGAGTTCCATTCAGGCTCAACTGCAACAGAACTCAAACATGATGCGGAAGATGATGAGGAATATGCTGAAGGGTCTGTTTCCTTAAATGGACACAGTTTTGATAGAGTTACTCACCAGTGAGTTATTAGCTATACACTAGTCATCTGTTTTCACTCCATTAATGTTCATCTCTTCATTCTTATACTTATCAACACTCTTTTTTGCAGTTACCCAATTTTGGTTGTAAATTTCTTTGCTCCTTGGTGCTATTGGAGCACCCGGCTGGTATTTATCTATTCAACCAAACTACTACTTTCCTCTCTTCTTGTTTCTGGTTGTAGGCTAAGTTAAACAGAAAGTTTTAAGATATATATGACTTGCTTTGCTACCAAGAAGTGTGGATTTGCTGTCTGAGGATGGGTTATTGATGTCCTATCTTTCTCATAGTGATCTGTAAACAGAATAATTTGAGGGTTTTGTGTATCAGTATGCACTTACCAGTGCCTTTTTGCTTGTTTTGATGTGTATATATATGCCTAAAGGATACAGCGAAGAAATGGATCAGGGTAAAAAGATAGCGTACTATTTGTAATAGCCATAAGAATGGAAACCAGATTATTTAATTAAATATACAGTAGCTTAACTAGCTATAGTTTAATAAAAGGTCTTAGATTTGGCAGTTATCTATGACAGGAAAGTAGTTAAGCAATGTGTTTATAGCTTATATGAAGAACTCTAGTTTTATGACTCTTAAGTCCTAATTTCTATCCCCAAAAAGTAAGAAAAAGGATTCTTATAGTCCTAAATTAGAAGTAACACTAAAATTGTAAGAGTGACCTCCTCATTAGGAGTAATGACTTTAGGGAACCACCAGCAAAGGAAAAAAAGGTACACAGGCTGGATTCTGCTGAGTCTAATATCTACGACTGAATAAAGAAACGAGAAAGAAAATGAAAGTCTTGGTTACTTAAACAGTTTTTTTTCTGTGTCTGGTGGACATGTACAAAGAATGCATAACAAGAAGTATTTATGCTAATTTAGAAGAGTACTAGAACAACAACATACCCAGCGACAGAACTCCAAGATGCTTTGTAGCTCGACTCTTCTAAAATGTTTCAGTTTCCGTGGAGGATCCTTAAAAAATTTACTACTTTTGGAGGATTAGTCGACATTTTGAAGAGTCCGAGCAACATAGCCAAGATGTGAGATATCCTAATAGAATGAACACAGAGCATTTTCTCTCAACTGAGAGAACTCCAAGATGTGAAATCATCAGAGGAAAAAAGATGAAAAAAGGGAAGCAACATATGTTTAGATGGGGTTTCAACTCAAATATGTTCTCTTAAGGTTATTTGTTTGGTTAGCCTCTGCTAACCTTTCCCCTGTAGTTAGCTTAGACACCTTTCTGGATTTTGTCATCTCCTTAATTCTATAAGTTTTGTGTATTCTGGGCTGAGAAATCCTCCTTTGTTGTAATCTTTGCATCCGCTGGATGCTTTTAATGACAATTCACTTCATCAAAAAAAGAAAAAAATACAGTTGACCGATGGATTGATTTTCCATAGAACCCTTGTTCCCTGTAGAATAGCTTATTTTCTTTTTCCTTTTTCTGAAAATAATTTTCCTGTTGTCTCAGAAACCTTCATGGGAGAAAGCAGCCAATATTATAAGAGAGAGGTCCTCTTTGTTGCTTTTATACTTTTTACAGCTTCTACCTGAAACAGTATATGCTGAACTCCATCTCATGTCCAAATGGAGCTTCTAGCAATTCCCTGCTGATATGCTGATTCTAGCTTTCATTTTGCAATCATTTTCAGATATGACCGAGAATCGGATGGGCGTATTCTTGTGGCAAAAGTTGATTGCACTGAAGAAGTTGATTTGTGTAGAAGGTATTACTTGAGTGAAAAATTACTGGTTTAGTGGAGGTTATTGCTGAACCTGTTTGGTAAAACCTTTTTGTCACCAAAAAATTACAATTTTAGTTTAATCATCTTTGTTTCTGTGTTTAAGAAAAGACGGTTAATCTAATTGTTTCCTCACAATCTAAAAAATGGAGAAGAGCAAACTGAGCTTCAAATCTTTGATTACATATGTCCGGTGGATTCTCAAAATATGAGAGGTTCAGTTAGTTTAGGGGATAGTATTAATGTTACCTCAGCTAGCACAGACCTAATACTCAATCTACCTCTTCCTTCAATTCAATTTCTCAATTGCTGCAGTATTGATTGGTTGAACGGTGACAGTGAACTTGCAAAAAGATAGATATCACCTGAATAAAGGAGGAGATTAGGTTGGACTTCATACTATATGCTTTAGTAAGGAGTCCTTGTGTGTTCCCCAAGTAGTTTGATGAAAGTGCTTAGAGTTGTCTTGACTAATGTTCTTTTGGTTTGTGAGTTTTACTATGATTTCATTTTTATCCGTATGCCTAATAATCATCTAATAATAAATTTTCAGGAATCACATACAAGGGTATCCCTCCATTCGCATCTTCAGAAAAGGATCCGATGTTAGGTAAACTATTAACTTATCTTTATCACTTATAAACTTGCGCTACTACTAATTAAAATTTTAAGTTGTTTATGGATTGCTTAATGTCTTTCATATTTTATTGGTTTGACTATGATCCCAAACCGTCTTAAATTCAAAAAGAAAAAGAGAAAATCTCCTGGTAGTTCTTCATTACATTGTTAACTGTAGGCTGTTGTTGTGTGACTACTTCTTATCAATGCTAAGGTGTTAGATTGTCTAGCATGATAGCAGGTGCACTTGTTATTTTATATTTGACCCCTTTCCGAAAGTTTTGAACCTTATCAGTGCAACTTTTGGCCATGGAAAGTGTACTGAAATCCCTCTTCTTCATCACTCTATCTTCTGCCATTTCTTTTATTCTCTATCTGCTTCTACTTTTCATGCTGAAAATTTTGAGCAGCATGAAAACTTTGTTGAAGTTCATAACTACCCCTTGTGAGTTATAAGCGTAGTAACTCTTAAAGTTGCTACCAGCATTCCAATTTCTGAATAATTAGAGCTGCACATTACCCTGTGTTTTGATGGTGGAGGTAAAAACTAAAAAGGGAAGTAGATAGGTCAATGTTTGTTAACTTACATCGTTTCCACTATGATATTTGGCCCATGTACTTGGAATATTAATGAATATAGTTTTTTTTAAAGCCTAAATCTCATTCACATGGTTCTTATAATGTATTTATTGTTTACTATGCTTGCCATGCAGAGACGATCATGGACACCATGATCACGAGTCATACTATGGCGATCGTGATACAGACAGCTTAGTCAAGGTGAGAAAAATTGGGCTTGGATAAGGAAAAGAAGAAAACATTAAAAGAGGAGAACTTAAGGATGGTTAAGATTGAGAAAAAAAACAGAGCTGGTCCACATCATGCTTCCTTTTTGCATATACAGGGCACAACTGTTTGTACTAATTTTTCACAATGCCATGCGGCAGTTGTGTGGCCTTACATGTTATTGTATCATTTGTATCATGCCATTGAGATGACTGGGATATTTATTCTTCTGCAGATGATGGAAGATTTGGTTGCACCTATCAAGTTGGATTCTCAAATGATTTCTTCGGATAATTCGTCTACCAAGCTGGAAACTGGCTTGAAAAGACCTGCTCCTGTAACTGGAGGATGCAGAATAGAAGGTTTTGTACGTGTTAAGAAGGTACGCAAGTTATTAATGGGAGCCAGTAAAAAATAAGTGCCCCTGCAGCCGCAACCCAAACTAAAAAAACACAAGGATGATGCTGGAGACAATGAGAAATATGCGATGTTTTAAGTAGTTTGAAATATAAACCTGGGCAGTAAGATTGTTGAAGTGCTCATGCATTATTGTCTTGCTACTCTTAAAATATTCGACAAACTAATATATCCATTTATGTTATGTACTGTTCAGGTTCCTGGCAACCTTGTCATATCAGCTCGTTCAGCTGCTCATTCATTTGATGCTTCTCAGATGAACATGTCACATGTAATTTCTAGCTTTTCATTTGGTAAGACAATAACTCCGAAGGTTATGAGTGACATCAAAATACTGCTACCACATTTGGGTCGAAGCCATGATCGGTTGAATGGTAACTCATATGTTACTAATCCAAGAGATTCCACAGAAAATGTTACTGTAAGCTCCTACTCACCTACTATATCCTTCCTTTTTTTTTGGATAAGTAATTGTTGGATTGTGTGACCATCTCATCTCAACATTTGAGTTCCCATTTTGGTGGGTTAAGGGTGATTTGGTTTCTTTATATGGTTTTTACATTTTAGGCAATCCTCACCTCTTGAGCTAGTTATTGGGGTTGAGTTAGGCTCAATGTTCATTTTCTTATCATAATATCAGCGCCAGGACCATCCCAATTAATTGTTTACCCGATGCTGGGCCACTATCTCGTATTGACCACGCTCCAATTGTCAGTACAGGGTGTGCTAGGATGTTGAGTTCCCACATCGGTGGGTTAACGGTGATTGGTCTCTTTTTATGGTCTTGGGCAATCCTTACCTCTTGAGCTTGCTTTTGAGGTTGAGTTAGGTCCAATATCCATTTTCTTTAAATGTTATAATTTTACATTTTGCTGCTTTTATTGCCTCCGGTTTATAAAATCTTACGGAAGTATGAAGAAATCTCAATTTTCAGTCACGGTTTCGTCTGCTTCTCCACGAGTTTTTGGGTGTACTTCTATGATATTTTTCAGCTGGTACATTGATAAAGAGTTTCAAGGATGACCAGAAAACCTAACTCACCTTTAATCTTTATTGTTGCAGATTGAACATTTTCTTCAAGTGGTGAAAACAGAGGTGATGACAAGATCGTACAAATTAGTTGAGGAGTACGAGTACACAGCACATAGTAGTTTGGTTCATAGTCTTCATATACCAGTAGCGAAATTTCATTATGAGCCATCGCCAATGCAGGTGTTGCATCAGTACATTTCATGATTATGTGATAGAGTTTAATACATCTTATTTTGGTTTCTTATTCTTATTATTTGTCCTTTGTTCTCAGGTCTTGATTACAGAAAATCCCAAGTCCTTTTCACATTTTCTTACCAATGTCTGCGCTATTATTGGTGGTGTTTTTACGGTCAGTCTCTCCTACTTGCCTCTCCCGCTGTTTCACACCTTCATTCCCCGCTAACAACTTTCTCTGGGTTTTATTTGTGTCATCTTTATTGAAACTCCCCTACATTCGTTCTTTTTGGCTGGTACAGGTTGCCGGCATACTGGATTCGATTCTGCACAACACAATGAGAATGGTGAAAAAAGTTGAGCTAGGAAAGAATTTTTGAGGAGCGTAGTCTGATGATAGAAATTTAGTTTGTGCACTATATTTAAGCTGGATATACGCTTTAAAATTATACTATATTAGATATTCTCTTCGTGAAAACATGTTTCTTGCATCAAGAGTTCTGGTGATATCCCCAGTTAAATATGTAGAATGTTGTTTTGGTGTAGGTTCATTCATCAATATGAGCATCAAATTTCTCAAAAAAAAGAACTAGTCAACTTGGCTCGTGTACGCAGACCTTACCTACCTCGTGAAGGTAGTGAATCTGTTTCTGAAAAACCCGTAGTGTTTCTCTTCTATATCATTAGTTTAATCGAATTTAGTATTTTTGACATGAAAGATTGATGTATATATAAAGGAACAATAATTTGAAGGCGGTTATACACTCGATGAATTGTTATTATGGGGACTGAAATGTATCCTCGGCCAACAGACAAATGAGTCAAAAAGCATCTCTTCTAAGAAAGCTCTTTTCTAGAATTATGACTCCTCAAATGGTTACACAAGGAGGAACTGATAAGAGACCAATTCATGCACTATACCATTAGCAACTCAATCCTGCTCAGATTTTTAAAATGCTTCTAGAAAAGTTCACTCACTGTTTATAAATTAAAAGAAAGAAAAGGATATTAGAGAAGAAAACTAGATATTGAGAAAACGAAGTGGTCAACCTTCGAATTAGAACCTTAGCTCAGAGCTATTTTTTTTATACTCGTCATATAGTTGGATAGTTTAGAAGCTTGATGTTTTAGGAGTTTGTTTAATCGTTGAAGGCCAATTGTATTAACTGAAAATTCCATTTAAATAATTAATACAGTTTAATTAACCCACCCCCCCAAAAAAAAAAAACAAAAAACAGATAACTGAAAATGGTTATGCGCGCCATTTCTAACGGCTTATTGGCAATTTCTTTGAAGTCTGTTCCTCATTTAAATACTCTGTAAACTTCCCTCTTCTTCTTCTTCATAATTCTCACTTCTAAGAAAAAAAATACTTCTCATCTGATTCTACTAATTCAACAGCTCCCATTTTGTTCTTCTTTTTTGTTTTCCATTTCTATCCAGTTTCTGTTTTTCAAGAAATCACCACATTTACAATGAACACTTCTAATCTTTTCAATTGGGTTAGCAAAAAACTGCATTCAGCAGCAGTGGATAAAATCAAACGAATGGTTTTGCCTTACATCAAAAAAGGCTGTTCGAACGTCACTGAGGTAATTGACTTTTTTTTTCTTATTGTTTATAAATATCGTATCGATGTCTAACGTGAATCTTTTTGCAGCACTCAGAGTTTCTTGATGCTAGACAATGGGCTATATCCATACTACCCAAAGGATTTCTCAAAATATTGCTAATACCACCCGTGATCACGTAGCTGAAAGTTTGTCGGCGTACTTAGCTAATGGGGTGGTATTTGGTATTTGTTCCGGATCGTGTGCTAGTTGGGCACACCTTTCTAAGGTCCGGGAAGAGGCCTTCCGAAAGAGTAAAGAATCATACGACGAGTCTGTCAAATAGTATGCGGAGGGGATGAATCGACCAATCCTGAAAAGAAAAGAAGAAAAAGAGGGAGAAATCGTACAAGAAAGTGAAAAAAAAGATGGATTGAAGGCTGTATTGGGAGTGCCTGTTCATGGTTCTGAAGAAAAAGCGGTTGGAAATCAAGAATCTAATGCAGAAAAGTTTCATTTGGAATTAGCCATTCTTACGTCTTTGTTGCATTTGAAGATATTTGGTGCTGATCAATCAACAGATAAACACATATTGCAGGTAAAAAAACATTTCCAGAGCTGAAGTTTTCCAGCCTTGATATGGCTAACAAGATACATTCTCTTGAAAAGAGATTCAAAGAAACACGAAAATCGCAAGGTGATAATCCGAAGATGGGTAATCATATGGAAAACAGGTCTTTGATCTTTGCATGATACTGTGGGGGAGAGGATAGTATGATTTTACCTAGAAGTTAGGACCAAAAACTATTACTCTTTCAAATTTGGTCTGTTTTTCTCTACTTGGTTATACTGAATGTCTTGTGACCAAATGCTGCCAAATTTGGCTGGGCTGAGCTTCTATGAAACATATGTCTGGTTGATCATCTAATGAAATACTTTCTGATTCCTTTTCTATCCTTTGTTTTAGGGAGGTAGTGAGTAGAAGCATGTTATTCCAACTGTCAAAAAATCTTGTTCGTTCTGTTGAGTCCTACATATGTTCTGATGACTAATACATGTGTGGGAATGGGAATTATGTGTTTCTTTGTATGGTCTTACGACTTGTGAGTTAGCTTTTGAGTTTGAGTTAGACCAAAGATCCAATTTTTATCGTGTTCTTATGTGTCTTTATCTGTTTTTTCAATTTGAAATGCTGAGTGACTTTAGGGTCATACTGGAGTAGCTGTCTGAGTTGAGTTAGTGAATAGAATGGAGTCAGATTATAGTTATTTAAAGCAGTTCATAACAAGGAGCGAAGGTTGCATTGCATTATATACATGAAGTTTAGAAATACATCAACATTCCCTAGATTTTCTCCCTTTTCACGATTTCTTCATCAATTGTCAGAATGACGGCTTTTGTTCCATCTGGACGGGTTACAACATCTTCACGGACCTTCATGTGTTCATCCACTTTCACGATATCAATTTCCTGAGAGACTTTCTTCTTTTTCTTCTTCTTAAGGAAGCAGCACAGAGCAACTGAGAAAAATGCTAGAAAGAACAGATCACCAAGCGAGATGAATATAATGATGATGGTATGTGAATGATGTCCTAGTGGAGATGGGGGTAGAGTTGGAACAATGTGTGGCGGTGGTGGTGGAGGATATAAAGGACGAGGTGGTGGCTTAATTGGTGATGGAGGTGGTGGACTAGGATAATGAAGTGGTGGTGATGGTGTAACGGGTGGACTTGGACGTGGACGTGGAGGTGCAGGTGGTCTAACCGGTGGACATGGTGGTGCCACTTTTGGTGGTGATGGTGTAATTGGTGGTGTCACTTTTGGTGGCAATAGTGTAACAGGTGGACGTGGTGGGGCCACTTTTGGTGGTGATGATGGTGTGACTGGTGGACGTGGTGGAGCCACTTTTGGTGGTGATGGTGTAACTGGTGAACGTGGAGTCAGTGGCGGCTCAAGCAAATTAGTGGCCTAAAGCCAAATATAAATAGGAGGCCTAACTTTTATTTTTGAAATCCAAAGCCAAATATATATATATATATATATAAACATATACCAAAATATTTTTTAATCTTGTGATCTTAAACATGTCACGTGGAAGTTAAATTTAAAAATTGACAAAAAAGAAAGAAACATTCTTCAATGTTTCGAAACGAACTAAAAGAATGACAAAATATAATTTATTTTTTGTTTAAAAAATATTTATAATGATTCTATTATTATTATTATTCAAAATGGGGCCCCTCAAATTTGGGGGCCTAATACGGTTTTCTCATTTTTAAAGGCATTGAGCCCCCTGCGTGGAGGTGCCACTTTTGGTGGTGATGGTGTAACCGGTGGACGTGGTGGTGCCACTTTTGGAGGCCATGGTGCAACCGATGGGCGCGGTGGGGCTACTTTCGGAGGGAAATGAGGTGTATTAGGTTGGTGGGGGTGGTGGTGACACACTTGGTGGAGGAAATGGATAGGTATGAGGTGGGAATGGAGAGAAGTAGGGGAAGTTGAAATTTTGAACATTTGCCATTGCAATGGAAGTTTTTTCGCTTTACTAAAAGCTTATACTGAGTAAGATATTTGTATGATTATGATGCTTATTGTTAGTGTTGAGTTTGAGTATATATATTACTTAGGGTTCGTTTGGTGTGAGGGATAAGCATAAATAGTTCTGGAATAAAAAAATAGTCCTGAGATAAAATTTAGATGTCTTGTTTGGTTGGTATGGTTGGGATAACTTATCCCACCATTTATAGCATAGTGATGGGATAAGTTATCCCATATACATGGTGGGATAAGTTATCCCAGGATAACTAACCCCAGAATAGTTAATCCTGGGATAGGGTTAGTTATCCTGGGATAACTAGTTCCCAACCAAACGACCCCTTAGGTGATAGTATGATAATACGTGTAAGGTTGTTATTACTTGACTCTTAGGCTAAGTTTTGCCAAGTTGTCATTGATTGCATTCCAAAACATTCATTTTTATTCATGTTTCTCAGGCATGTCATGCTGATCAAATGTTCATACCATGAATTTTTGGCCTCACTTAACCATGAATTGTTTCAAGCGAATAGACATTTGCATGTGAGACAAAATTTGTTGTCAATTGAATAGGTTCACTATCTCCGACTTGTTGAGATGTTCTGAACTCCTACGTCATAGGTAAGACTAATTTAGGCCCATTACTAAAACTCAATGGACTACTTTTTAAGTGAGGCCAAAAGTTCGAGACCAATCCTTTTCGGGGCTATTCTTGCATAACACCCTTTTAAAGTTGGGATAATTGTACAGAATGACAAACTTATAATCTAAAATAAATGGAGTAGCTACTGTTTGATTTAATTGCATCCCATAGCAAACGTTTGCCAGTCGCCTCTCTCCCTCCAAATTCTCGCTCGTCACTCTCCCTTTCTCGCTTGCTCCCTCTGTGCTCGCCTCTCTCGCTTTATACAACAGAATTGTATAAATTGCGTTTTTGTTTGTATAAAGTGAGAGAAAATTGTATATACACATGCAAATACATATATATTCGTCTTATACACTTATAATTATACAATACAAATATTTTCCTGCGCAGTTCTCTTTTGCCTTTCTCTCTTTCTCGTTTTATACAAACACATATTATACAAATATAATGTATAATTTATGTTTGTATAAAGCAAAAGAGAGAGCGATTTTTGATATACAAATATTTTTGTCAACGATTTATACAAATGAGAGGCTAACAACAATTTATACAAATGGCCTGCCAGCGAAATTATACAAATTTGAAGAGGAGCCAACGAATTATACAATTGCTTCTTTTTGTATATA
>JAJOOS010008414.1:0-18184 GCA_029582725.1 Solanum chiquidenum
TTTTTTGATTTATATTAGGTTTGAGCAAACGACAACAATTTTTGCTGTCACTAATATGGACTATTTCATCGCTGGGAATACTAGAGATCCTACAAGCAATGATTGATAATGGCATATATTACACAAAAATAAAAATGAACACAAATGTTTACTGCTGCTCTTTTTTTCTTTCAAAGTGTTAATTCTGGTTCTTTGTGATCTTACGAGAATATGCTTCTCTGTCACTTGTCATATGTTTTTGATAGTGTTGAAATTCACCGAACCTCATATGTTGTATGTGGGTACTCTTATTATGCCTTAAATAGCGTCAAAGAAAGTACAGGTTTGTCATAAAAAAACGTATTCCTTTATCCACACAACCAAAACATACCTTTTATATTATTGGGCCCGTGCATAGCACGGGCAACACAATCTAGTAGAGAAAAAAAAATGAGTTTAGTCTAATCCATAAAATCTTGATATTTGGAAATTTATTCACTTCTTCTCCCTTAATAGTAAAAGAGATTTTGGAGTATAATATAGAGGAAAAAAATAAATTTAATCTGATCCAGAAAATTTTGATTTGGTAAGTTATTCACTTTTCCCCCCCTAATGTCATTGAATTTATGGGAAATTGATTAAAACTACTACAAAAATGTGATCTTTAGCCATGAATGAATTATTTAGCTACCATATAAATTTGCCACTATATCATTCACTTTCCATGATAAAAAAAAAAACTTACATAAATCTCACTAGTTTAGGAGCTAATTAATTACTTAAATATACTCTAGTTTGCAATATTAAGAGAATTTATCAGCTTCGTGCATCCAGATACATGTATCTTGGAATACATGGAGTCAAAACTCTGTGTAATTTGTTCTAAATACATTATATCCAAGTGGATTCGCGTGTATCTAGGATACATAGCATATCTCTCTCGCCTACCTCCCATCTCGTTCACCAATCTATTATGTATTTGGATACCAAATACATGTGAATCACACCAGATACATACAAATACATGTATCTAGTGTGATTTGCATGTATATTTAGGATAAATAACTAATTTCTCTCGTCTCTCTCCCTATATTAGTGTATCTGGTAGCAAAAATACATATATCTAGTTGTATCTTCCTTAATATATGATAAAGAGCTCTTAATTAGTAGTAAGATACGTAATATTATGAAAGTATACATAGATAATAGGACAAATTACAGAAATACACACCTTTTGTTTCACTTATTTCCATTATCTCCTATTTCTTTTAAAAATCTCCAAAATCCCTTATTTCTTTAATGTGTCCGAGTTGCATACTAATGTATCCGAACCACTATTTAATGTATCTGAGCTACATATTATGTATCCGAGCTAGTTTTTAATGTATTTGAGCTACATATTAATGTATCCGAGTCAGTATTTAATGTATCCGAGCTAGTTTTTAATGTATCCGAGCTACATATTAATGTATCTGAGACAGTATTTAATGTATCCGAGCTACATATTAATGTATCCGAGCTTCAATTATTGTATCCGGGTTTTTTAATTTTTAAGGGATTAATGTAATTAGAAACTTATTAGGGATAGATTGTAATTTCATATTAAAACTATGGGATTTATGTAATTTACCCGAGTATGTCTAATTATATAATTCTCCAATTATATTTTACATTTCATACATAAAAGTTTGAGTCATATATTTTTTTTGATACGATACACAAATTTTGTAGCAAAAGTGTACCAAAGTCTCTTTTAGAGACTGTTTATGACAAATTATTGTTTTTTCTTAAAAATAGTATGAAAAAAGTTATATATATATATATATATATATATATTGAGACCTTATTTTTGTCACATATAATATAAATAATTTGTGAAATCATACACAGTATCTCCATTTAATCCACAAAATTATTGGTTAAGATAGAAAATTGTCATTTATATTCGTACTAATGCTACACATACTATAAGAAAAAAAAAACATTTTCTTAAAAAAATATTGCGAGAAGGGTAAAATATATCCTTATATGAATTTATTTAGTACTAACTAAAAAATTATAAAAGTATTTGCTTTTCACTTCTGTCAGCTGAAAAGGATATATCTTGTAGTAATTTTTCTTTTACAAATATTTCAAGAGAGATTACATTATATGACATAAATAAGGATAAAATAATTTATTTGTTAAAAATAAAAAACCTTCAACTCAACATTTTTTGCAAGGCGTATTATCAAAGAAACACAATAAATAATTTGATACAAAGACGTATTTCTATATCTTATAAAAAAAAAAAAAAAACAAGATAGGATATATAAAAAAGGGAAAAAAATCATGAAATCTCAAGTCTTTTATTCCTTTTTATTTAACATAAACAAGACCATAAGCATCGATCATGTATATTCCTAACTCCAATAATTTGTGGTCGTTTAGTTAAATATCTTGACTTGGACTCCAATAATTTGTACTTAGTCTTGAATAATTAAATATTCTTTGACTTTTTCATTTTTAGGGATAATATACAATTAACTTGTCTCAAAGCTTCAAGTGCACATACAACATAGAGAGAATTAAGTAATTTACTTTGAAGGAATGACTTTATCATACCCTTCATAAAATGGTTTATGGTTTAACTTAATTTGGTATTGAGAAAAAAAATCCTACTATACTCGGATGAGCTTGGTTTTAACTAAAAGAAGTCAACTCAAAATCAAACCAACACAACACCAATATGACATTAAATATACGGAAAAGGGTCAAAAATACCCCTGAACTATTAGAAATGGATCAAATATACCCTCCGTTTGATTTTGGGGTCAAAAATATCCTTACCATTAGTGTATTGGCTCACTTTTACCCCTCAAAACTAACAGATGCCATGTCACCTAAAAAATCACACAAAACAATATTTTTTTGCTGACTTGAAAATTCAAATGGACAAAAAAAATCCTTCCATTGCCGTTCTCCTAACCGAAGAAACTGAAAAGTGATTAAAGTTTGTATTTTTTTTAATAAAGAATTGTGAAATAAAGATTTTGTATCAAAATACTG
This sequence comes from Solanum chiquidenum, assembly GCA_029582725.1. Classification (NCBI taxonomy): domain Eukaryota; kingdom Viridiplantae; phylum Streptophyta; class Magnoliopsida; order Solanales; family Solanaceae; genus Solanum; species Solanum chiquidenum. Next base: position 3,028 of record JAJOOS010008414.1, read on the forward strand.
TGTTAATTTCGCTGTAATTTTGTCATTTTGGGACTTTTATTGAGCAAGGGTCCCACCCCACTTGTGGATTGTTGCTGCCATTTTGGGAGTTTTGTCCATTTGAATTTCCAAGTCAGCCAAAAAATATGGTTTTATGTGATTTTTTAAGTGACATGGCATCTGTTAGTTTTGAGGGTAAAAGTGAGCCAATACATTAACGGTAAGGGTATTTTTGACCCCAAAATCAAACGGAGGGTATATTTGATCCATTTTCAATAGTTCAGGGGTATTTTTGACCCTTTTCCATTAAATATATAATTTTTAAAATTTATTTTATATATAAAAATGTTTACTTTGACATAATTTCTAATTATTTCTTATACTTTTTCATATTTTTTATCCTTTAACATATTATTTCAAGTTTTTTAGACTTAAAATTTTAAATGATCCAATAAAAGTTACCATCCATTGATTTTAGTTATTCCAATAAAACTCAAATCAATATTAATGCAAAAAAAAAAAAAAAAAAAAATCTAATGTCCATTGATTTAGACTCCTTCCCCCTTCTCAACTACGAAAAAGATCGGAGGGCCCCGAAAGCCCCCAAAGAACGGAAACGGAATTCAGTGAGTAAATCTTTGATTCAGAGAGTGGAAGATGTTATGAATTTGAAGTGGGCTCTTGGCTTAGGTTCACACTTTCTTTTTTCTTTGTTTGCGAGAGTTACTCATAGGACGGCCCACCGGTAGACCAAGACTTGAACGGATAGAATCGTACTACCGCTGTCGATGTCGGTGTTGCTTGCCGACTGCCCTTAACACTAAGAATGACAATGATGTTGAATATTTGTTCTTTAGTATTACATTGATTTGGACATTTAAAACATAACATAATTTAATTTTTATTTAATATTTAACCATGTAATTAATACTTATTAGACTTATTTTAACACGATTTAATACTTTTAGATTATGATCATCTTCATTATGACTTATTAATTTGCAATATTTATTTTATGCAATTTCACTGTTATTTTTTGTTGTTGAATATATTAATGTCATCACTCATCTCATAATTGTGTTATTTTCTTAAGAAATATCTTAGATAGTTATATTTTGATAGGACTAAATAACTATTTGGAGCACGAGTTAATTATATATTTGTATGATACTTTACCCAAAAAAAACCGTTGAAAAATCCAAATTTCATTAGTTTGATTTGATTTATAAATTTAAAAATTCTGCATAAATAATTTGATTTGATTTTTGAAAAACTCAAATTAAACTAGTCATGTACACCCCTACATAAACTGCAGTAATATTCTACTGATTTGATACACTATACACTAGAATATATTGTTTTTGATAATTTATATAAGTAAATAGTATCATATTTTATATCTTAAAAAAAAGAACAAGATAGGATATGTAAGAAAGGAAATTTTTTAATGAAATATGAAGCCTTTTATTACTTTTCATCACTTAACATAAACAAGACCATAAACATCAATCATATATAATAATCCCAAGACCAATCCAAATAGTGATGCATATAGTATGCTCCATCAGTAATATTATGTTGTTCCAAATAAAAACCATCTGATCTCACCTCCCATTTACAAGAACGTAAAAAATTGGGGACATTTTGATCTCTAACACAAAATTCTTTATCGTTGAACACATCAAATACTTTGTCTTTTGAATCCCACCAAAAATGACAAAAGAATAAAGTCCGGTCAAAGAAATTGCAAAACGACCAATTAAAGTCTTCATTTATGGCTGGATAATGGTCTTCAAAGTCATCATCCTTTGACGCACAATGCACTTTTAATTGCGGAGAATTAGAAGGAAGTTTATTGATAACATGTATCTCATACTTCTCCGAAAAGAAGCATTTTTTCGCTAGAGAAAGATCAAAGGGAGTGATAAATAACAACAATAATAAGAAAATGGTGATGAAAGAAAGATTCATATTGAAAAAAGGGAGAAAATAAGTATGACACAAGTAAAAGGGTTTTCTAAAGTATTATATAGAAAGAAAAAAAAATGAGTTTAGTTTAATCCATAAAATCTTGATATTTGGATATTTATTCACTTTTTCTCCCTTAATAGTAAAAGAGATTTTTGGAGTATACTATATATAGAAAAAAAATGAATTTAATCTGATCCAGAAAATCTTGATTTGGAAAGTTATTCACTTTTCTTCGCCTAAAATTATGTCATAGCATTTATGGGAGATTGATTAAAACTACTACTAAAATCTGATCTTTAACCATGAATGAATTGTTTAGCTACCATATAAATTTGTCACTAAATTATTCACTTTCCATGATAAAAGTTATATAGAAAAAACTTACATAAATCTCACTAGTTTATATTAGAAGCTAATTACTTAGATATACTCTAGTTTGCAATATTAAGAATTTATCAGATCTTGGTGTGTCCAGATACATGTACCTTGGAATACATGGGGTCAAAAATAGATATAATTTATTCTAAATACATTATATCATTCGCATGTATATGAGATACATATATAACATATCTCTCTTGCCTTTCTCCCATCTCGCTCACCAATCTATTACGTATTTGGTATTCAAATAGATGTGAATCACACCAGATACATACAGATACATGTATCTAGTGTGATTTTCATGTATTTGGGATACATAACAAATTTTACTCGCCTCTCATCCTATTTTAGTGTATTTGGTAGCAAATATACATGTATCTTATTGTATCTTCCTCAATATATGATAAGTAACTTTTAATTAGTAATAAGATACGAAATATTTTAAAAATACATAAAAATAATAATCATCATAATAATATAAAAGGTAATGGAGTATATCTAATTATATAGTTTCTATTATTATATTTTACATGTCATACATAAAAGCATGAGTCATATATTTTCTTGGATACAATACACAAATTTTGTAGCAAAAGTGTACCAAAGTCTCTCGCCAAAAATATGGGTTAGCAGCAATTATTGAGTAATATTAGCAACAAAATTAAAGTGACATAGTAGTTTCATCACTAATTTTATAGACAGTTTATGACAAATTATTCTTTTTCTAAAAAATAGTACGATAAGAGTTTGTCACTAAAAGTGTGTAGTTGAAAAGGCGAAAAAATTGAATTTATAACTAAATGGTGCAAACCTTTTTATATGAAAACTTATAAATATTGTGACTTTAATTTTGTCACTAATAGTATATATAATTCGTGAAATCATACACAATATCTCCATTTAATCTACAAAATTATTAGTTAAGATAGGAAATTGTCATTTATATTCAACTTTTGGGACGAATATTGCAATTCGTATTTAATTGCACAAGTAACATATTCTTAGTGATGATACACATACTAAAAAAAAAAAGTACCTATTTTTTTTTTAAAAAAAATACGAAAAAGGGTAAAATATATTCTTATATGAATTTTATTCAAATAATTTAAAATAATATCATTGTTTTCGCTTCTGTCAACTAAAAAGAAATATCGTGATTATTTATGTACTGACAAAAGTATATGTGAGTCATTTTCTTAACAAATGATATTAGCTCTAACTTGCAAAATTAAAGAATATATCATATTCTTTTCCCTTGATAACACCAAGAAAGATGACACAATAAGCTTAACAAATATTTTATTTTATTTTATCTTTAATAGTAATTTTGTTTTACTAATATTTCAAGAGAAATTACATTTTGAGACATAAATAAGGATAAAATTTAAAAAAAATAAGAATAAAAAACCTTCAACTCAACATTTGTTCGAAAGGCATATATCAAAGAAACACAACAAATAATGTGATAGGAATGCGTATAACAAAGTAAATAGCATCATATTTTATATCTTAAAAAAAAACAAGATAGGATATATAAGGAAAAAAAATTATGAAATATCAAGTCTTTTATTGCTTTTCACTTATATATATAATTAACGTAAACAAGACCATAAACATTAATCATATATATTCCCTAAGACCAATCCAAATAGTGATGCATATAGTATGATCCATCAGTAATATTAAGTTGTTCCAAATAAAAACCATCTGATCTCACCTCCCATGTACAAGAATTCAAAATATTGGGGACATTTTGATCTTTAACACAAAAATTCTTATCGTTAAACACATCAAAACTCTTGCCTTTTGAATCCCACCAAAAATGACAAAAGAATAATGTTCGATCGAAAAAATTACAAAACGACCAATTAAAGTCTTCATTTATAGCCGGATAATGATCTCCAAAGTCATCATCCTTTGACGCACAATGCACTTTTAATTGCGGAGAATTAAAAGGAAGTTTGTTGATAACATGTATCTCATACTTCTCCGAAAGAAAGCAATTTTGCGCTAGAGAAAGATCAAAGGGAGTGATAAATAACAACAATAATAAGAAAATGTTGATGAAAGGAAGATCCATATTGAGAAAAGGGAGAAAATAAGTATGACACAAGTAAAAGGGTTTTTTATAGAAAAAAAATAGTTTAATTTAGTTAGATTCACTAAATCTTGACTGGACCAATAATTTGTACTTAGTCTTGAATTATTAAATATTCTTTGACTTTTCATTTTTAGGGATAATATACAATTAACTTATCTCAAAGTTTTGATATACTATTTGCTAGAATATATATATCGTTTTTGATAATTTACATATAAATTTTATTTTATTTTAAATGAGGCCAAAGTTGTGTAGAATTAGGAAATAAAGAGAAAAATTGAAAACGAAATGAAATTAGAGAAGAAGGAATTTTATTTTTCTTAGTATTTTTCTTAATTGTTTTTTTTTATATTCTAATTATTAAATTTTTTTCAATTATTTATTAGTCTTAAAATAGTTAGATAGTATATTTATTTAATTTTTTCAACAGACAAACAAAGAAAATAAAGAAAAGAGGAGCAAACCGTTCGTTTTGGGTGGGCATCAAATTTTAATGGGCATGTTGAAGTATGGGTGGGAATAAATATCGGAAAATCAAAAAATTTGATTGAATCGAATTAATTTGATTGTTTGATTTGGTTTCATTTTTTTAAATTCGAGATTTGATTTTCGATAGAACGGTTTCGATAATTCGGTGCATCGAAGTATCGAACTTTTATCATATATATATATATCTTGGCATTTCCTTAACCAAAAACAGAAGTCTAACTAGCATTTAAACTATTCATAAACAAATCAAAGTTTTTAAGTATCACTTAACATGATTTTAAGTTTTTACGTATCTTATACTTTAATTTGGTCATTTTTTTATTTTTTCATTTGCACGGAAAAATCATTTTAAAAACACCGAATCAAATAGAACCGAAATTGAAAAAATCAAACAGAACCAAATTAATTCGATTCGATGTTCATTGCACACTTTTTCAAAATTAAAAACCAAAGAATCAAAATCAAAATTTGATAAAATCGAATTGAAGAACCAAACGCCCACCCTAAGTAAATATTTAAGCCATTATCTAAATTCTAAAGACAGATTGGGATAATAATATAATAAAGAAGAAAGATAAATGATACTCCAAATCAAGTATTATAGTCAAGCACAAAAGAACTTATGAAATCTTTTTTTTTTTTATTTCTTCTCTCACTTTACTTAAACAATAACACAAACATTAGTCCTATTCCTTAATGCCATTCATGTAAAAAAAGTCATATAATATGTGTCATTAATAGCATTATGTTGTTCCAAATAAAAACCATCATATCTCACCTCCCATTTACAATAGTTTAGACGATTTGGAACTTTTAGACCATAGATACAATATGTCACATCATTGAATACATTAAATCTTTTATATTTTATACCCCATCGAAATCGACAAAAATATAAAGTAGTTTGCATAAATGCCTCGCAAAACCTCCAATGATAGTCTTCATCTATCGCAGGAGAGTGGTGTCCAAGGTCATCATCCCCTAACTCACAATGAATCTGCAATGGCAATAAACTAAAAGGAAGTTTGTTGAAAATATGTACCTCCATGACGGTAGTGAGACATATTTTAGCAGTTGAAAGGTCAGAGGAGTTATTAGTAACACCAAGAAGATGTTGATCACGGAGATAGACATATTGAGGGAGAAATAAAGTATGGAAAAAGGTAAAATGGGTTCTTGTGTTTATATGTATAAAAAAAGCTAGTTTAACCAAAAGTCTTCAAAATCTTGATTTGGATTGCAACACATTAATCACTCTATGCCTTATTTAGTTGCATTTAATGAAAAGTCAAATATTAATTATGAATTGTGGGACTGTGATCAAATTACTTTATTTTTAATCAGAGTTCTTGAATTCAAGCGTCTTGATTTATAGTTAAATTGTGATATCTGAAGTCATTACCCTTTGAGGCACAATGAATTTGTAGTTTTGATGACCAACTAATTAAAAAAATTGTTAATAACATGTACCGATAAGTAATCAGAAAAAATGTTGATTAAATGAGAGAGCCATATTGAGAAAATGAATATTGAAAAGATAAGGGGAGTTCAACAATTTTATACAAAAATAATTTTAATTTAATTTAGTCAGATTCACAATATCTTGACTTTGACTCCAACAATTAGTACTTAGTTTGAATCCATTAAATATTTTTTGACTATTCATTTTTAGGGGCAATAACAATAAATTCAGTAATTCTTTCATATTATATTGATGTGAAATTCATATGAAATGTTATATATATATATCCATATTTAAAAGATCAGTGTATTTAATCTGCATCGAAAAATCATTTTAAAAATATCGAATCAAATTGAATCAAAATTAAAAAAATCGAACTGAATCGAATCATTGCACACTTTTTCAAAATTGAAAACCAAAGAACCGAATAGGAACCAAACGCCCACTTATGTGGAAGTAAATATTTAAGCCATTATCTAAATTCCAAAGACAAGATTGGGATAATAATATAATAAATAAGAAAGATAAATGATACGCCAAGGTATTGTAGTCAAACACAAAAGAACTTATGAAATCTTTTTTATTTATTTCTTTTCTCACTTTAATTACTTAAACAATAACACAAACATTAATCCTATTCCCTAATGCCATTCATATAAAAAAGTCATATGATATGTGTCATTAAAAACATGATATTGTTCCAAATAAAAACCGTCATTTCTCACCTCCCATTTACAATAGTGAAGACGATTTGGAGATTTTAGACCATCGAGACAATGTTCCACATCATTAAACACATTAAATTTTTTATATTTTATACCCCATTGAAATTGACAAAAATATAAAGTACTTCCCATAAATGCCTCGCAAAACCTCCAATGATAGTCTTCATCTATCGCAGGAGAGTGTTGTCCAAGGTCATCATCTCCCGACTCGCAATGAATTTGCAATGGTAATAAATTAAATGGAAGTTTATTGAAAATATGTACCTCCATAACGGTAGTGATACATATTTTAGCAGTTGAAAGGTCAAGAGGAGTTATTAGTAACACCAAGAAGATGTTGATAAAGGAGATAGACATATTGAGGGAGAAATAAAGTATGGAAAAAGGTAAAAGGGGTTCTAGAGTTATATATAAAAAAAATATTTACATACTTAGTATAATAATAATAATAATAAATTCTCCAGTTTAGTCTACTTGTCAAAATCATGATTTGAGATAGTAATATTAATTACTTTGGATTTGATTCTATTCTTTCAATTTTGGCATGTGCAATTTTAGAGGACAGAATTCATGTATCTATTTAATTTTTAAAGGTAAAAATTATATTATATTAATAATAATAAAAAGTAATCTTCAATTTATTGAAGAAAAAAATATTTAACACAATTTACCTATTATATTCATCTTATATTCTTATGTTTAACTATTTAAATTGAAGACATAAACCTACGTTTTTGCTTAGCCTAATAAACAGTTTCCCTAAAAAAAAATTATCTTTAGAACAATGTTTCCTTTTATATCAGAAAACTTTTTTTCTTCAATCATTAAATGCATTTATTTTTTAAAGTCTTACAAACGCAAAACTAAGGGAGTCAAAATGAATCAATAGAATTTAGACAAATTAAAATAGATATAATATATAAATAAGTCTTTTAACGTTTTTTTATATTTATGCCTTCAACTATAGATCTGCACAATTAAATATTTTTTTAAAAAAACAAAAAAAACTGGCCTTTCATTGATGAGATTAGGATACACACTTTGAAGTTTGGTGCTTAAGGAGCACTTAGCAAAAAATAAGTCTATATGAAGTCCAGTGGACGTTAGTGGCTACGAGTCTGAAATTATTAAAGGGAAAAGGGTCAAAAATACCCTTTCATTTTATTTTATTGGTTGATTTTGCTCTTATCGTTAAAGTAAAGTTAGTTTTGTCCCTACTGTTACTAATTTCACCATATATACATCTCATTTGACGAAAAGTCCCAAATCAACTTAAATTAACCCAATTTCAATTTAAATTACCCAATTATATATTTTAACCCTAACCTAACCCAAACCCGACCCACAATACTAAATAACAAATAACAACAAACCCCTAACTTCTCTTTCTCTCTCAACAACTTGTGCACACATCTGAAGAAATGGGGTTGGAATCAAGAGTGAGATTTTCACTTTCTTGTTGTTCTTGATGAATATAGAGAGATGGATTTTCTCCAAAAAGTGTAAAAAGAACTCACCATTACAAAAATGCCCGAACATCGCCCCCCCCCCTTCAATTATCTCTTCAATCCAATAATGCTTATATATGAAAAATATTACATTTTTTGAATAAATCAAAACAATTGCTCATCGAAAAATATTATGGACAAATCTCAGGTTTTTTTGTGTGTGTTTGGAGCTGAATGAGTTTCTGGTTGGAGAAGGAATATGGGTTGAGGGAAGTCGATCAGTGGGGTCGATTTGGGTGTTTTCTGATGACATTTTGGCTGGAGAAAAGAGACAGTAAAGGGTAGTCTAGTTCGTCGTAGTTGGCGTCTTGTTGTGAGGTGGTTTACGGATTGTTTTCCGCCAGAGTGGACTGATTTCAAGTGAGTTTGGTCGCCGGCTGAAAGTGGGTGATGGTGGCTGTGGAAACGAAAAAAATGGGAATTGCAAATGAGTATTTGCTTCTTGTTGATTTTTTAGATTGCTTTCTCTTCAGACGTTACCTCTTGGGTTAAGTGTTAGAGGGATCGGATATGAATTTAAAAAATTGTAACCGGTCGTTTTTTAAGATTTGGGTTAATTTAAGTTAATTTGGGGTTTTCAGTCAAATGAGGGATATATATGGTGAAATTAGTAATGATAGGGGTAAAACTAACTTTACTTTAACGGTAAAAGGCATAATCAACTAATAAACAAAGTAGAGGAGTATTTTTGATCCTTTTCCTATTATTAAATATTCCTTAGAATTTTATCTTTAGGGATAACAAAAGCAATTCAGTAATCCTTTTTGCATATTTTCACTAAATTCTATGTCCCCTTGCACATGTTTTGGATCAAGAATTCTATAATTAAGCCATTAACTAATCAAGAATTGGGATAATAATATATAATAGATAAGAAAGATAAATGATATCCCAAGTTTTGTAGTCAAACACAAAAGAAGTTATAAAATTTAATTTATTTATTTATTTTTCACTTTACTTAAACAATAACACAAACATTGGTCCTATAACCTATTGACATTCATGTATATAAGTCATATAATATGTATCACTAACAACATTATACTGTTCCAAATAAAAACCATCTAATCTTACTGCCCATTTACAATAGCCAATAAAATTTGGAATTGTGAGACCTTTAAGACAATAAAGTGAACTGCTATACACATCAAATACTCTATATTTTTCACCCTCATCGAAATCGACAAAAAAATAAAGTTCTATCAGTAAATACCGCGCAAAATCTCCAATGATAGTTTTAATTTACGACACGAGGGTGAATTCCAAGGTCATCATCCTTCTACTCGCAATAAATTTCCGATGGTGATAAATTAGTAGGAAGTTTGTTGAAAATATGTACCTCAATGGTCTCGGTGATACATATTTTTGCATTTGATTTCCGATTTTGTCCTTTGGAAATTATTGCAAAAAAAATCGATTTTTTATGATTTTGCACAATTGAACACTTTTCTTAAAACAAAAATTGGCCTTTTATTGATGAAATAAGGATACACACTTTGAAGTTTGGCATACCAAACTTGTAACTTTGGTGCTTAAGGAGCACTTAGCAAAAACTAAGCTTATATAAAGGCCAGTGGACGTTACTGTCACTAGAAGAGTCTTTAACTTTTTATACTATAAATTAAGAAAAATACATTTAAATACACATATTTCAAAAATAGCCTAAATTGGTTATCTACACAATTAAACCATCCCCTATTCACGTGTTAATGTCAATCAACTCTCTCTCTCTCTCTCATCAACCTCCCACCCAATGTCCTCCACCACTATTGTATCTGGCACATACATTAATTTGTTAAGATTATATGTATCTAGTTTTTATCAAGGTATTTGATTACGTGTTTATGTATATGAAAAATTAAATATATGCATTATCTGAATAAAAATTCATGAATTTAAGTTAAAATGTCTAAACTTTATTGAATCGGCAAAAAAAAGAATTTTAATTGTTTTGATTTTCTTAGGAGTTGTGATATGTCATATTCTCTAAAGTTATTGCAAGTGTGATTCTCTCTCTCTCTTTGCGTCCTCCACCACCTTTGTATCTAACACATTATTGATATATTTTACACATTATTGAGTTAAAATTATAATTATTGTATCTAGCTTTTATCATTTTCCTATTTACAGTCTGAATTTATTAAATATTCCTTGACTTTTTATCTTTAGGGATAACAAAAGCAATTCAGTAATCCTTTTTGTATATTTTCACTAAAAATTCTATGTCCCCTTGAACATGTTTTGGATCAAGAAATCTATAATTAAGCCATTAACTAATCAAGAATTGGGATAATGATATATAATAGATAAGAAAGATAAATGATATCCCAAGTATTGTAGTCAAACACAAAAGAAGTCTTAAAATCTTATTTATTTATTTATTTTTCACTTTACTTAAACCATAACACAAACATTGGTCCTATAACCTATTGACATTCATGTATATAAGTCATATAATATGTATCACTAACAACATTATACTGTTCCAAATAAAAACCATCTGATCTCACCTCCCATTTGCAATAGCCAAGAAAATTTGGAATTGTGAGACCTTTAAGACAATAAAGTGAATTGATATACACATCAAATACTCTATATTTGTCATCCCATCGAAATCGACAAAAAATGTAAAGTTCTATCAGTAAATGCCATGCAAAATCTTCAATGATAGTCTTCATTTACGACAGGAGAGTGAATTCCAAGGTCATCATCCTTCGACTCGCAGTGAATTTCCAATTGTGATAAATTTGTAAGAAGTTTGTTGAAAATATGTACCTCAATGGTCTCAGTGATACATATTTTTTACATTTGATTTCCAATTTTGTCCTTTGGAAATTATTGCAAAAACACGAGTTTTTATGATTTTGCAAGAAATTAAAGTGCAAAATGCTAAAAATGATAGAATAATAAACAAGAATGATAAATGATACTCCGAGAAAGATAAAGATAAATGATAATAAACAACATTTTTATAATTATTTATTCTTACTATTACCTAATGCCATTCGAATATATAAGTCATAAAATATGTATCAGTAGTAGAATTATATTGTTCCAAATAAAAACCCTCTGATCTCACCTCCCATTTACAATAATTAAGAAGATTTGGAAATTTTAGACCATGGAGACAAGTATATGCATCATTGAACACATCAATTCTTTTATATTTTATACCCCATCGAAATCGACAAAAATATAAAGTATGTTCACTAAATGCCTCGCAAAATCGCCAATTATAGTCTTCATTTATAGCAAGATTGTGAATTCCAAGGTCATCATCGCCTGATTCACAATGAATTTGCAATGGTAATATATTCTGATCAGGAAGTTTGTTGATAATGTGTACCTGAAGATCTGTAGTAAGACAAACTCTAGCCATTGAAAGGTCAAGAGGGGATATGATTAATAACAACAAGAAGATTTTGATAAAAGAAATAGCCATATTGAGGGAGAAAAAGATATGGAAAAGGTAAAAGGGGTTCTAGAGTTATATACAAAAAAATATATTTACATACTAAGTATAATAATAATAATAATAAATATTCTAGTTTAGTCTACTTGTCAAAGTCTTGATTTGGATAGTAATATTAATTACTTTGGATTTGATTCTATCATTTCAATATTGGCATTAGATGACAGATAAGCACGTATCTTAATTATTTAATTTTTAAAGGTCAACATAATATTAATAAAATTTATAATTATAATTAAGTTATAAATTTTGAGAAAATCTTCAAAAAAGAATTTAAAAAATATTCAACATAAATTACCTATTAATTTCATTTTATGCTTTATATTTAATTTAAAATTGAAAATATGAACCTAATAAGTAACATTTTTGTTTAGCCTAATAAACAGTTGTCTTTGAAAAACAATGTATCTTCTTTAGAACAATGTTTCCTTTTATATAAAAAAAAAAAGAAAACCCTTTTTCCTTCACTCATTAAATGCATTTGTTTTTTTAAAGTTTTACAAACACAAAATTTAAGGGGGGCAAAATTTGTGAATTGATCAGAATTTAGACAGATATAAATAAGATAGACTTAATAAATGGACGAGTTATTAATTGGAAAAATTAGGCATACACTATTATTATATAGATTAATTTTATTTATATTTTTAAACAATTACATATGTTACCATCTAAGAATTTTTTTTTATCATATAATTAAAGAAAATACAATCAGATACACAAATTCCCAAAAAAATAGACTAAATTAGTTATCTGCACAATTAAATCATCCCTTATTCACGTGTTAATGCCAATCAACTCTCTCTCTCTCTCATCAGCCTCCCACCTAACATCCGTCACCACCATTGTATCTGACACATTATTGATATATCTAATATATTATTGATGTATCTGATATATTAATAAGTTAAGATTATATGTATCTAGTTTTAATCATTGTATTTGATTACGTGTTTATGTATCTAACAAATTAATATATGCATTATTTGAATAAGAGTTCATGAATCTGAGTTAAGAAGTCTAAACTTTACTGAATCCCCCCCAAAAAAAAGAATTTTACTTATTTTATTTTTTTAGGAGTTGTGATATGTCATATCTTCTAAAGTTATTATAAGCGTGATTTTATCTTTGATTAATGGTTTCACTTATATCCCTTAATTAGACACACACCTTAACTAATGGCTTCAAATATATTTCTTAATTTGACACACTAATTGACATATATCTGTCTTACATTCATGTATCTCATAGACATATATTTGGAAGAGGCAGATACACGTATCTGGGACCCAAAGTATGGCAAGAAACATAATATTGCAAACTAGCTTGAATTCAACTAATCAAATCCTAAAGTAATGAAATCTGTGTAAGTTAGTTCAACCAAAAATTACTTGGGCTAAAATGAGCTAGGCTTATATGGGCTAAAATGTGAGTCATAATCTAATCTACTCAATAGTTAGTAAGTTGTAATAATTTTATTTATTAATTTATATAATATCTTAAACCTATTAAAATATTATTTTATTCATTATGACTATATATAATATATATTAAATATTTTTAAAAGTATTTTGACAAGATTTTCCATATATAGACATGTGGTCTACATATCAGCCCAATTCTGATGGATTGAGAAAATAAATAAGCGGGTCACGAACTTAGAGGGGGTAATATTTTCGTGTGTTAGTTTTTCCATTTACACAAAGTAAGTCAGTATAGATTTAAACAACGGAGAAAGGCCTAAAATTCCCCTCAACTATTTGAATTGGTACAGAATTACCCTTCATCCACCTTTGGGTCCCCATGTTATACCCTTGACGTCAACCTTTTGACCCAAAAATACTCTTATGTCTAACGTATCATATTCATAAGGTGGATGAAGGACAATATTATACCAAATCTCATAGTTTAATTACAGGCATTTTAGGCCATTTTCTGTTAAAATAATTTGAAATACTTAATATGCAAGCTCACATGATTGACTTGATTTTGAATTTCATAGTAAATTAAAAAAATAAAAAAAAGGTTAGACATCTACTCTCTACACTCTCCTCCCCACCTCCTCCTCCTCCTCACTTCTTATCTTTTCCATTTTTATTTTCTATTTGGATCTTGTCCACCATTTTTTTTAAAAAAAAAAAACTTCAATTTATGACAAACAAAAGAGAAAAGAGGAAAATAATGATGCATTCATATAGAAATAATTAGTTCGATAAAAAATGACTTAATTAAACAAATATGTATGAATATTGCACTTTTCTTTTGTGCGTACCCAAAAATTCAAAAGAAAAGAATAAAAAACAATCATACTCTCTCCACATCATAAAATGTTAACAAAGTTCTTATCGTTTAACTCGGAAAATGAACGGAGGAGGGAGTATTTATTTTGGATAAACAGATCTATAATTAAGTCATTATCTAATCAATACAAGATTGGGATATATAATAAATAAGAAAGATAAATGATATTCCAAGTATTGTAGTGAAACACAAAAGAAGTTATGAAATCTTATTTATTTATTTCTCACTTTACTTGAACAATAACACAAACATTGGTCCTATTCCCTATTGCCATCCATGTATATGAGTCATATAATATGTATCACTAACAACATTATACTGTTCCAAATAGAAACCATCTGATCTCACCTCCCATTTACAATAGTTAATGAGATTTGGAACTGTGAGATCTTTGAGACAATAAAGTGCATCGTTAAACGCATCAAATACTACATAATTTGAACCCCATCGAAATCGACAAAAATATAAAGTTCTATTGGTAATTGCCGCGCAAAATCTCCAGTGATAGTCTTCATTTACGCCAGGAGATTGAATTCCAAGGTCGTCATCCTTAGACTCGCAATGAATTTCCAATGGTGATAAATTATTAGGAAGGTTGTTGAAAATATGTACCTCCATAGTCGAAGTGATACATATTTTAGCAATTGAAAGGTCAAGAGGAATGATTAGTAACAACAAGAAGATGTTGATCAAGGAGATAGTCATATTGAGGGAGAAAATAAAGTATGGAAAATGTATAAGGGGTTCTAGAGTTATATACAAAAAAAA
>JAJOOS010008415.1:0-24320 GCA_029582725.1 Solanum chiquidenum
GTTTAAATGTGTGGATGTAAATAAGTTTTTATTCCGCACTATTTTCATTATTGAATGCAATGAATGACTATGTGGCTTGTATAAGACCCCTTCAGGGTCGAATACGCCATGTTACGACTAGGGGGTACTCTCGGGTCGTGACAGGACCGTGGGTCTGTCCGTGAATCGAGACTTAGCAAATTATTCTGAGCTAGATTGCAGTGTACATCTACGGACCACCAGCACGGACCGTAAGTCATCCCACGGTCCGTAGGTGGTGCCCGTAGCCTCTGATTTTCTGAATTTTTTTCTGGGTTTGATTTCTGAGGTGTTACAACACACCCGCACTTCATCATAGGAGACAAGGACACATTCAGCATTGAATAGGTACTCCTAACATGTATATGATCACACATTCATATAGTGGTCATATAGGTAGGGGTCATTACATAATAGTACTTTAACATAATCAATCATGTAGACCACACCTAATCCCTAACATTATAATTCACATTATACTCCTCATCATCAACATACTTTAAACGTCATGCTAGCATTGAGGATTTCATACATAACCTTCATACCACAACTTCATAAACATATGCATCATAATCATCAATTAACTTCACATTTATTGCCTTCAAGGCCATGATCTCAACATGCATAGATAGACAAGAAGTGAACACCTCCACCGTAAGTGGATCAAACCATACAACATAAATTCCCGTACTATAGACTAGAAGTTAGGTCAACTTACCAATCCTCAAGGCCATGATCACCATGGATCAATCCTCAACAATTCGTAATCAATTGACATAGATAGCAATAAGAATCAACAATGTAATTCAATAACATAAACATAATCTAAGTACAATTCTATAAACAAAGATATCAACCCATAACTTTGCCCATAAGGACATAATTCTCAACTCATCAATATACCAATAATTCAACATGAATAAGTATAGATAAGCATAGGAAACATCAATACAATCTAATCTAAACATAATTTAACCAATAGAAATCATATTCACAAAGACCCACATCATAGGCCAATTTTAGAGAATTAGGGGATCATGGGTTCTTCAATATTTCCTTTAAAAATTGTCTTAAAAACCTTAATTCCATATCAATTCATCAATAGAATGATTTAGAAAATCGTTTGACAAAGAAGCCATATTTAGATTGAAAATTGGGAATTTTGGTCTTTGAATCACTTTTGAAAATCTTTGATAGAACTACTTGAATGAGAGGTTATTCAAGAATCAAGAGTTACCATACCTTAATTATTGAAGACCCGCGAAATTGAAGAAGAAATAAGTTGAAAACACATCTTCTAGCTTGAGCTTCATCAAGGTCTTCCATGGGGTTTTGAGAGAATCTATTTTTGAGAGGGAAGGGTCAATTTGAAGAATGGGGTCTAATTCTAGGTTTTGGTGTTAAAATACCCTAAAATAGTTATAATAACCGTATATAATAATTCCTCAAAGTACCCAAACTACCCTTCACTTAGTTTGACCATTTAAACAAGTCAAACTTGAGTTCTATTTTCGCAAATTTCATCAGAAATCAAGTTCGCGACGCGGACAAAACTTTTTGGCCCTTAGTGGAGCAGGTCCGTGACGCGGAGCCACTCCCTCCAAGCACAACTTGCAAGCTGCCTTGGCAACTTGCTTGGCCAAGTGTTGGGGTCCTTCTCGGAGACCCTTAGGGTGGTCTCGGGGAGTCGTATTCGAACGTTTTGACCCTAAAAACATTTATTAAGACACTGGGGTCAACTCCACTGATTTTAGACTCCAAACAACACATAAAAACATGTACAACATACTAGAACACACCAACACGTAAAAGACTAGTTTCCTAATATTTTGGCCGTCCCTTGATGTTTGACTTCCAAACTCTTTAAAACTGACTTAAAAGACCATTCCTCATTATTTTAACAAGTTATTAATGAATAAAAACCCATGTGAGGCTCTACTTTATCCTACTTCATTTTGATGGGTGTTACACTTACGAAGCATGGAAACGTGGAAAATTGCATGAACATCTAACAAGTTAGGTGACAAGGCCAACTTATATGCCACTTCTCCAATCCGCCCCGAATTTACAAAAGAGCGAATGAATCTCGGGCTAAGATTTTCCTTCTTCCTAAATCTCATGGCACCTTCATGGGTTACACTAGACGCCAAACATGATCACCCTCCATAAACTCCAAAACTCATACCCTCGTATTCGTAGAACTTTTTTGTCAAATTTGAGTTGTCAACAACCTACCCTGAATCAAACAAACATGTTTCATAGCATCTCTAAGAAAGGTTTTATCCAATGAGTCAATATTAGCTGCATCAAACCAGCCAATCGAAGATCTACACCTTCTACCATACAACACCTCAAATGGGGCCATCTGAATACTTGAATGATAGTTGTTGTTGTATGCAAATTTTGCTAGGGCAAATGTTGATTCTAACGAGCACCAAAGTAAATCACACACGGTGGAAACATGTAAAACCTGAATCATCCGCTCAAAGTGTCTATCTATCTAAGAGTGAAAAGTTTTACTCTTGTCTAACTGAATACTTAAATTATGATGCAAGGTCGTTTAGAAATGAGAAGTGATAAGTAAAACATAGATGGAGACAATAGAAATAGGCACTCCATGAAGTCAAACTATCTGACTGATGTAGAGTCGAGCTAATTTCTCTGCATTTCCCTCACCTGAATCAGGATAAAATGCGTAGACTTGGTCAACTTATCACCAACAACTCAAATCAAATTATAAACACCCATGATGGTTAGGAAAACCCACTACGATGTCGATGTTAATAGGCTCCCACTTCAAAGTAAGAATGGGTATCATCTAGGACACACCACTAATCCTTAAACCATACCTATTGGATAGTTCAAAAAAACTCCCCATGCTGGAGTACTTCCTACTCAAGGCATCCGCTACAACATTGGACATTCTAGGATGAAACAGAATGATCATGTCGTAGTCCTTCAACAACTCAAGTCATCAATGCTACCTCAAGTTCAAATCCCCCTGACTAAAGATGTACTAAAGACTCTTACGATCAGGGAAGACCTTTCAATGCACCTCATACAAGTAGCAAAGCCACAACTTTGGAAGAAAAATGATAGCCGCCTATTCCAAGTCATGAGTAGGGTAGTTCTTCTCATGGGTCTTCAATTGTCTAGAAGCATAAGTAATTACCTTTCCTTTCTTCTTGATCATTGCAGATCATGTAAAGTCTTTTTTATCATGATTTCATAACTCTTATGCATTGCTATCATACTTAGTACATTCCATGTACTAATGTGTACTTGTACCTACATTATTTCACTAATGTAGGGTCTGACTCTCTAGCCTCTCACACTCGTGGCTAGTTGATATTTTCATACTCAATAATTGGACAGTTCTCGTGTTCTTAGGGCCGAGATACTTTCATAGATTTTATGTCATTTCAGTTTTTTGACATTTGTACGTGGTGTATCGGTTACCTCACAAACACTTCTTTTGATTAGTAGATGGCTTATCAAGACTTATCTTAGAGTTTTGCTATTGTCAAACTCTTTTAGGATATAAGATAGTTTCTTTGAAATCATTATTTCTATTATCTTGTATGTTGTATACTAAGTGGTTTATTGATGAGTCGGAGATTTGGACTCATTTAGGGCATTATTTATAATGATTTAGTATCCTTAAATGCTTATTTTGTGCCAACAACTGATATAAATCCCTTGATCTTTTGATAAATGGATTGAGGAAAAAAACTAGGATAGAAATGGATAACAGAGACAACACGAGTGAAAAAAGAAAAGAAAAAATATGCCTGATGATCGCCGATTCACTCGGTGACTCGCCAAGTTGCCACTCTACCGCCTAAAGTTACAGAATGTTGAGGCTAGATTAGGAGTAGTTTCGGCGAGCAGCAGTTCCACTCAGCATGACGCCAATCACATTAGCAATGGATGACCAGGTCGCTAAAAGTACTGATGGAGATCTAGTTAAGTGTTGATGGGCAAGATGAAAGGAAAAAGGGCGCATCGCGGTATGAGTCGGCGATCCCTATTTGGCTCGCCTAAAATTACAGTGGAGGAACTAAGAAGAGGTGAAAAATGAAGGCGAGACGAAGGAAAATCAATGAGTTGCCGAACGATTGGCGAAGCCCGACTTACCTCGCCGATTGGTTCCAAACAGCCACACATCAGACTTGCATATATTGATTTTTGCAAGAGAGAGAAGGCATTTAGAAACGTGAGGAACAAAATATTGAGAGCAAGAACACTACCATTGTGGATTTCAAATGATTTTAGCAAGGTTTTTCAGTGGGATTTTGTAATAGAGAAGATTTTTGTTAATTTTAACTTTCAAATTTCATTTACCCAGCTATGGAAAACATGGAAGGTATTGAATTTCATATTTTCACCATGATTGGCTAAAACCCTAAACTTGGGGGTTTGACAATGTGACCAATTGTTGTATTTTACTAAATGGGTGTTATCGATTAGTGATTGTTAGTGGTAATCTGAAGTGGGTCTAAATTATTATGGTGGTTTAACTACATTATTGCATATTTAGTGTGATAGATTTCAGAGTGTTTTGCTTGCTCGAGAGAGAAGTACAGAACCAACGTAGTAATTTGGTATCCCTAGTAGTGGGTCTTGATGGTTTCAGCTTGAGAAAGTGAAACCCGAGACTCAGCCTTTGTATATAGCTTGAAAGAGTGGATTTGATGAGAACGTGGGCTGGGTAGCTTATGGATAGTGTTAAGGTTCGAGAGAACTCAACGGAAATAAGGCAATTGTTCGAGAGAAAATTGCTTTACTTATAGTCCATTCTATCCATGATGATTTAGCATTATCGGTAATGATGTACACCCATTAAGTTGAATTCGGCAGTTGATTAGTCAATCCCGCAAGTGTTTTCTTGTTATCTAATTGTTTCTTGTTAATAATTTAAGTGGGTTGGTAACGACATTCTGAAATTTTGATTATTAAACTCTTAAGTTTGTGCTGCTCAGCTGCAAAGGTCATTGTCATACTTTCGTAATTGAATTCAAAGAAATCTACTCTCTGCGGGGATCGGCCCCAACTCAGTTGGTTGGGTTATATACTGACTAGCTATCGTTGACACTTAGAATTGGATGAAGTGTCTTTGAAACGTTAATCAAAATGGTATCACTGCCGGGGTGTAGCGTTACTTAGAATTCTTTTATCGAAGATTTGACTTGTGAATTTGTTGGCTATAGTTGAATCGACTTAGAATGCATTGTGTAGTGTTGGTTGGACTAAACAGAAGTACAAAAATGAGCGAGGAAGATACGAATGGTAATCAAGTAGGTGACCGGGATGGTATCGATGATATGAATAGTATTTACAACCCATCTCTACCAGGTGAAATGGGTACAATTTGCGTACCACAAACAGATGGAAATGCAATATTTGAGGTCACTAGCACGACTCTTCACCTCCTCCAAATGCGGGGACTCTATGGAGGGCTAGAACATGAAGACCCGCATGAGCATGTAAGATATTTTATAGAGGTGTGCAGCCCGTTTTCATTCAAGAATGTGTCACAAGAGTTGATCTGACTTAGGTTATTTCCACTATCTTTGGCGGGGGAGGCTAGAAAGTGGTTGGCTGAATTACCAAACAATTCCATCACCTCATGGGAGAAGTTGATTATAGCATTCAATACGAGATTCTTTCCCCCATCAAGGATGATGAAACCTAGAGATGACATTCAAGGTTTCAAACGATGGGAGGGTGAACCCATCCATGAAACGTGGGTGAGGTTTAGGAAACTCTTACTTAAATGCCCAAGTCATGGGCTATCAAACGATTTGCTACTCCAATATTTTTATCGGATTCTTGATTCAGTTAATAAAGGAGTGGTTGATCAATTGGTATGAGGGGGAATAATGTTGCAATCATTTGAGGTGGCTTCATTTTTCTTGATGACATGACAAAAATAAATCAAGCTTGGTACACTCAAAAGGATCAAGTCTCTCCTTTTTATTTTATAATGACACAAGAACAACTTCATAAGGAAAGAGAGAGGGATGCAAACATCAAGAATATGTTGACCTAAATGGAGCTATTACAAGAGCATATGATAGAGAATGTTAGAAAGCCCAAGGGGACAAGTGGGATGTTTAGAGTTGAGTAGGGTTCTTTCTCAGGTTATTCAAAGCCGGGGGAGAATCAAGGTTGGAACTCCAAGATATACGAGGAGGGTTTCCATCCACGCTATTTACAGCGAGGTGGGAATCAAGGTTTGAACTATCACAAGGAAGACGAGCAAATAAGATACTATCAAGATTGGGCTGAGCAAAGTGATTATTGGAAAAGGGAGGATGACCATGAAGAGGATCACACTCACTCGAGTAAAAGCCCACAATCGAAAGGGAGTGTAAGTAGTCCCCGGGTGAATGATTTGATTTCACGAATCCTTGATAAAGTTGAAGGTTCGGATGATTCGTTAAAAGGGATGAAAGCTGACCTTTCATCATTGAAAATTAGAGTGAACTCTCACGCAGATGCAATCAAGATACTTGAAGGTCAGTTGAGTTTAATTTCAGCACAATTGAAACATAAAATGACAATGGAAGATGATGATAAAGGGTTGGTTGTGGTGACTCATAGTGGAAAGGTAGCAATAGGCGATGTTACTGGCAATGAAGAAGCGCAAATGCATGAAGAAGACAAAGGTATAGTGGAAGAAGAGACACCTATCCATAAAAGCATTGCCAAAGGACCACAAAAAGATATGGAGAACCACAATCCAATCCCAAAAGTTATACAACCTTTACCCAAAATATCAACTCTATTTCCCCAACGTCTCAAGAAGAAGAATGAAGATGAGAAGTTCAAGAAGTTTTATCGGTGTTCAAGACATTATCAATTAATCTCCCTCTAGTTGAATCATTGTTGGAAATGTTGGGTTATGCCAAGTTTATGAAGGAGTTAGTAACAAAGAAACTAAGCTTGGATTTTGAGACAATTGAAGTTTCTCATAGTTGTAGTGCAATCATGACTAAGGAGCTAATCAAAAAGAGGGAAGATCCTAGAGCGTTCACCATCCCTTGTACCATCGACATGCTCCAATTTTCTAAAGCCCTATGCAATTTGGGAGCAAGCATCAACCTAATGTCATATGTGATCTATAAACAACTTGGGTTGGGTGAACCAAAAGCCACAACAATGAGGCTCTTGATGGCGGACTGATCAATTAAACATCATGTGGGGATACTCTATGACATCTTGGTAAAGGTTGACCGATTCATTTTCCCGGCTGATTTTGTCATTCTCGATTGCGAAATAGATGCTGAAATTCCCATCATTTTGGGAAGACCATTCCTGGCAACCGGGAGAGCGTTGGTGGATGTTGAAAGCGGAAAATTGAAGTTTCGGGTAAACGAAGATGAAATAACCTTTAATGTTTGTAAGTCAATGAAACACCCAAGTGATATTCACATGGTCTCCACTATTGATGTTATTGATGAGGCGGTGGCTAGTGTGAGACATTTGATGTGTATGAGTGAACCACTTGAAGCCGTTCTTCCTAACTATGATGAATTCAAAATTCAAGGCTATGAAGAGGTAGTAGCTGCTTCTTCAGGCTTGGGGCGATATTCAAAGACTCCATTGAAGTTGGACATTGATTTAAAAAATTGAGGAAGTCCTCCTACAAAGCCATCAACAGAAGAACCACCAAATCTGGAGTGGAAAGTACTTCCCTCCCATCTCCGATATGCTTTCTTGGGGGAAAATAACACCTTACCGGTGATCATTGCAGCTGACTTACTTGAATGACAGGTAAAATTTCTCCTTGAGGTGTTGAGAAGGCATATCAAAGCTATAGGTTGGACTATCGCTGACATAGTGGGCATTCCTCCTAGTATTTGCACTCACAAAATTCAACTTGATGTGATTGTAAGACGAGTGTTGAACATCAGCGGAGATTGAACCCACCGAGGCAAGAGGTGGTGGAAAAGAAGATAATAAAGTGGTTGGACGCAGGTGTGATCTACCCTATTGCGGATAGAAAATGGATAAGTTCGGTACAATATGTACCAAAAAAAAGAGTCATCACAATAGTCCCAAATGAAAAGGGGGAGCTTGTATCTATGAGACCGCTGACCGAATGGAGAGTATGCATGGATTACCGAAAGTTAAATTTGTGGACTGAAAAGGATCACTTTCCCATGCCTTTCATGGATCAAATGCTTGATCGACTCTCAGAGAGAGGTTGGTATTTCTTTTTTGATAGGTATTCCGGATATAACCAAATCTCCATTGCTCCGAAAGACCAAGAGAAAACCACCTTCACCTGCCCATATGAAACTTTTGCCTTCAAATGGATGTCGTTCGGGTTATGTAATTCTCCGACAGCATTTCAACGTTGCAGGTTATCTATTTTTGCTGACATGGTGGAGGATTCAATGGAAGTATTTATGGATGACTTCTCTGTTGTGGGTGACACTTTTGAAGCATGTTTAGCACACATAGGACAAGTTCTCCAAAGATGTGTGGAGACAAATTTGGTCCTAAATTGGGGAAAATGCCACTTCATGGTTAAGGAAGGTATAGTTCTTGGTCATAAAGTGTCGCAAAAGGGGCTAGATGTTGATAAAGCAAAGATTCAAGTGATTGAGAAGTTACCACCACCAATCTCGGTGAAGGGGGTTCGTAGTTTCTTGGGACATGCCGGTTTTTACCGAAGGTCATCAAAGACTTCTCAAAGATTGCACATCCTCTATGCAAACTCTTGGAGAAGGAGGTAAAATTCCACTTTGATGATGCTTGCATGGTGGCTTTCAAGTGCTTGAAAGGAAAATTGGTCTCCACCCCGGTCATCATTAGTCCCGATTAGTTAGAATCCTTCGAAGTAATGTGTGATGCAAGCGGCACAACATTAGGTGTGGTATTGGGGAAAAAATGCAACAAACTATTTCACCCCATTTATTATGCAAGAAAAACTCTAAACAGTGCTCAACGTAACTATACAGTTACTGAACAAGAGTTACTTGTGGTAGTTTATCCGTTTGAGAACTTCCGGGCATACTTGCTAGGTACTTAAGTGGTTGTTCACACTGATCATGTTGCACAGCGTTATTTTATGGCAAATAAGGATGCCAAGATTGATAAGGTGGGTGCTACTATTGCAAGAATTCGACTTTGACGTCAAAGATATGAGAGGTTGTGAAAACCAAGTGGCTGACCACTTATCAAGATTGGAAGGCAAGGAAAATGACGAGCTGGAGATCAACATAAATGATTCTTTTCCTGATGAATAGTCATTCATGGTAACTTTAAAACAACCTCCTTGGTATGTGGATTTTGCCAATTATGTAGTGTGTGGACTAATGTCGGACGAACTGAACTTCTACCAACAAAAGAGGTTCTTGTTCGATTCTAAGAAGTACTTTTAGGATGAACCATATTTATTAAGAGAGTGTGCAGACCATATCATTAGGAGATGTGTTCCGGAAGAAGAAGCCATCAAAATTCTCCATACTTGTCATGCTTCACCGTTGGGGGTCATCATGGTGGTGTGTACATCTGCTAAAGTCCTCTAAAGTGGCTACTACTTGCCCTCTCTCTACAAAGATGCTCATGAGTTTGTTAAGAAGTGTACTCAATGTCAGAAGAAAAGTAGAGTGTCCAAAAGACATGAGCTACCTCTTACGCCCATTTTTGAAGTTGAGCTATTTGATGTTTGGAGGATAGATTTCAAGGGCACATTTGTGAGTTTGTTTGGTAATAAGTATATCTTGGTGGATGTAGATTATGTTTGTAAATGGGTGGATGTTGTTGCACTTCCAAACAATGAAGGGTAAAGTGTTGTTCAATTCCTCAAACGTTATTCTTTGCTAGATTTGGTACTCCTTGGGCTATTATTAGTGATGGGGGATCCCACTTTTGCAACAAGTGGTTCTCAGCCGCATTGAATAAGTATGGAGTGAAACACAAAGTAGCAACTCTGTATCATCCCCAAACAAGCGGCCAAGTTGAAGTGTCAAACCGGGAGATCAAAAGCATATTGGCTAAGATAGTGAATGCTAATATGACTGATTGGTCTCGAAAGCTTGATAGCGCGCTATGGTTGTATCGCACCACATACAAAACACCAATCGGTATGTCTCCATATCAGCTAGTTTTTGGTAAATCTTTACATCTACTAGTTGAATTTGAACACAAAGCATTATAGGCATTGAAAGCTCTAAATTTGGACTGGACAAAGACTTTAAAAGAGAGAGTAGAGCAGTTAAATGAGTTGGACGAATTCAGGTTCAAGGCTTACGGAAGTTCAGCCCTTTACCAGGAAAAGATGAATAAATAGCATGATTCTAAAATCCTCAAGAGGGAGTTCAGAGTGGGAGGCTGGGTGTTACTATATAACTCTTGACTTAGACTCTTTCCGGGAAAGCTCAAGTCCAAATGGTCAGGGCAGTTTAGAGTGACGCGAGTGTTCGCAAATGGTGCCATCAAAGTTGAAGGTTTAGAAGGACCTGCATTCAAGGTGAATGGGCAACGCTTGAAGTTATACTTTGGCAAGTTCCAAGAGATTTCTCTGATTGAGGTGGTGTACCTGGAAGATGCTTCAGAGAATTTCCACGTCGTACCACGTTGTTAAATAAGGCGCTTCTTGGGAGGCAACCCAAGTGTTAGTGTTTTAAATAATGTGTGTTGATTTTGCAAGTGCAAGATATTGTATGAGAAGAAGATGCTATTGGCGGATCGCCGAATCCGTTCTGCGAGCACGCCATAGTCCGCCTTATGGACTTTAAAAATGGAGTTGAAATACTGGAACATTCGGCGGGATACCTTCATCACTCGGCAAATCACTAATGTGCTTAGGCGACTCAATTTTTCCCGTCCTTCTACTTCAGCGCTGATAGCTTAACTCATTGATTGTTTGGCGATGTCACAAGTCCATTATGTGAAGCGCCGACCTGTTCGGCGACCTCCTTCATCTCCGCCAATTTGCCCTTTTTTGAGAGTGTCGCACACTGGAACTAAGGGCGATATAGGGACCATTAGGCGTACCGCCGAGGCGTTCGGCGACTGTTTCATTTTCTCGCCAACTGGGAGCTTAGTTAGGATTCCTCGTTGCCTTGCTCTGCATGTTTACATACTAGAATTTTATCTTTATTTGTTATTTTTTATTTTTATTCTTATTTTATTTATGGGATTGTCCGTTCTCTACTCACATTGGGGACAATATTGAATGCTTTTGGTGGGGGGGTGATTGGTCAGTGAGTTCCTTTGTG
Organism: Solanum chiquidenum; assembly: GCA_029582725.1. Taxonomy (NCBI): domain Eukaryota; kingdom Viridiplantae; phylum Streptophyta; class Magnoliopsida; order Solanales; family Solanaceae; genus Solanum; species Solanum chiquidenum. Next base: position 11,256 of record JAJOOS010008415.1, read on the forward strand.
TGCTTGGACCCTTCTGGAAAAAAATTGCCACCTCTTGTGTGTTTAATTGTGGTTGTTCTTGTGCAAATTTGAGTATTGGTTATGATCAATACCGATGACTTGAATGGTGCTCTAAATCAAACAAAAATGAATGTGCGGCTACGATGAGGCTAAGTGAGGCAGCATAAACAATATGTGAACTTTTTGCCTCTCGTTGTGACTAGCCGATTATCGAATTGAGTCTCTTGTGATGAACATTGCACACTAGCAAAAGTGTGGAGTCTTGTTTGATATTAGTGTCAATGCCTTATGTGATGAGCTTACCGTGAACCATATGTGATGACACCTAGAATTTTCCCTGTTGTTCCAGTTGACTAAGTGATGCAAGTTCTTGAAATGATCTTAGGTAACAATTTTGAAGAGTGAACCAATTTGACATTATACCTCTTTTCTGGCCTACCTTGTGAGTGTATGAACTTTGCTTGAACCCCTTTTAAGCCCTATCATTTTCTTAGAAGAAACTTGAGAAAATGAGACCTCTCTCTATCCCTTCACCCGTAATCCTCATGAAGTGTAGTTTGTTTGAATAGCCAACTTAGGCCAAAAGCCTAAGTTGGGCGTGTGGTGAAAAGAGAAGGTAAATCAAGAAATGCAAAAGAAGTCCCCCTTGAGCCATGGTTGTGAAAAAGATGGAACCCCTCCATATAAAAAAAAGAGAGAAAAGAAATGAAGAATGAAAAAGTTGTGAAATAAAGTTGTGAAAGTTGCAAGAAAAATGAGGTGTCCGGTATTCCATGAGAAGTGAGTAATGAGGTGACTTGTGAGCACAAGTGAAAATGTTGAAGAAAAGGAAAGAAAGTGTTGTTCATACCACATTTCATGAGGATAGCAGCCACTGAGCCTAAATGACCATACATTTACACTCAGCCCCGTTTCAAGCCTTGAAAAGACCTTTTTTATCTTGAGTGAGCTGAAACGAATGTTAGTTGGAAAATAAGGGCAGGCCTATGGGTGAAGTCATGCATGTGTTCATATTTAAGAGTGTGAGAGTTGTATGTGATTCCGGAACTTTAAATTGTTGAAGAATAGTGTGTGTATATGGAATCATCTTTGTGTAAGGACATTTGAGTACCTTTGTTGAGCTTGAACTTGCATTTGAAGCAAGTATTGTGAACTTGAGATTCTTTGAGAATAGTGAGTCACAACTTGAACCTTTGAGTTCACAATTGATCCTTGCATGAGTAAGTTGAGTCTTGTTGAATGCATTCATGATTGAGTCTACTGTAGCACTGTTTGAGACGTCCTTTCTGAAATAATGAACTTGAGTTTTACTTAAGGACAAGCAAAAGTTTAAGTTGGGGGTGTTGATGAGTCCAAGATTTGGACTCATTTAGGGCTTTATTTATAATGATTTAGTGTCCTCAAATGCTTATTTTGTGCCAGCAACTGATATAAAACCCTTGATCTTTAGATATATGGATTAAGGAACAAAGTTAGGACATAAATGGACAACAGAGACAACACGAGCGAAAAAGAGAAGGGAAAAACATGCCGGATGATCTCTGATGTAACTCGGCGACTCGGCAAGTTTCCACTCTACCGCCTAAAGTTATAGAATATTGAGGTTGGATTAGGATTAGTTTCAGCGAGCAGCAGTTCCACTCGGCGTGACGCCGATCGCATCGGTAGTGGATGACCAGGTCGCCAAAAGTACTGATAAAGATCTTGATAAGTGTTGATGGATGAGATGAAAGGAAAAAGGGTGCATCGCGAAATGAGATAGCGATCCCGATCTGGATCACCTGCAATTACAATGGTGGAACTAAGAAGAGGTGAAAAATGAAGGCGAGACAAAGGAAAATTCGCTAGTCGTTGAACGATCGGCGAAGCCCGACTTACCTCGCCGATTGGTTCCAAACAGCCACACATCAGACTTGCATATATTGATTTTTGCAAGAGAGAGAAGACATTTAGAAACGTGAGGAACAAAAGATTGAGAGCAAGAACACTACCATTGTGGATTTCAAGTGATTGTAGCAAGACTTTTCAGTGGGATTTTGTAATAGAGTACCTTTTAGTTAATTTTAACTTTCGAATTTCATTTACCCAGCTATGGAAAACGTTGAAAGTACTGAAGTTCATCTTTTCACCATGATTGGCTAAAACCGTAACCTTGAGGGTTTGATAATGTGACCAATTGTTGCATTCTACTAAATGTGTGTTATCGATTAGTGATTGTTAGTGTTAATTTGAAGCGGATCTAAATTATTATGGTGGTTTAACTTCATTATTGCATATTTAGTGTGATAGATTTTAGAGTTTTGTGCTTGCTTGAGAGAGAAGTACAGAACCAACGTAGTAATATGGCATCATTAGTAGTGGGTCTTGACGGTTTCAACTTGAGAAATTGAAACCCAAGACTCAGCCTTTGTATCTAGCTTGAAAGAGTGGATTTGATGAGAACGCGGACTGGGTAGCTTATGGATAGTGTTGAGGTTCGAGAGAACTCAACGGAAATAAGGCAATTGTTCGAGAGAAAATTCCTTTACTTATAGTCCATTCTACCCGCGATGATTTAGCATTATCGGTAATGATGTACACCCATTAAGATGAATTCGGCAGTTGATTAGTCAATCCCCCAAGTGTTTTCTAGTTATCTGATTGTTTCTTGTTAATAATTTGAAGTGGGTTGGTAACGACATCCTGAAATTTTGATTATTAAACTCTTAAGTGTGTGCTGCTCAGCTCCAAAGGTCATTCTCATAATTTTGTAGTTGAATTCAAAGAAAGCTACTCTCTGTGGGATAGACCCCAACTCAGTTGGTTGGGTTATATATTGACTAGCGATCGTTGACATTTAGAATTGGATGAAGTGTCTTTGAAACGTTAATCACTTATATAAGGTCTCTTGGGTACTATATGGCATGTTACGCCTAGGGTATAGTTTGGGTCATGACACTCTCTGTATCAGTAGTCGATAAGACCTCCTCACTTCCAAAGGGCTCCAATTAAGTAGTTCAGTTAATTTGATTTTTCAGCCATTGTTAGTAGAATTGTCAGGGGAGCTTATCTTCAGCTAGTAGAGGCTTCATAGATAGAAAAAGTTAGTGGGTTAGTTTAGTGTTGTGTATTCAGAAGTTTTAAACATTTTTATTATTATTAAACTTATGTAGATTTAGTTTTGCTTCAGACTTTTGCATGAGATATCTTTAATTGATTTTAAATTTCCATTTTATATGGCTTCTTCATGTTTGTATAGTATTCCTCTCAGTAGTCATTCAGGATAAGGGTTCGCTTAGGACTAGTAATAGTTCTGAGTGTCGGTCACGTCCAGGTTGTAGGCTTGTGGTGTGAAAAGTAGGGTCGCTACACATCATGCCTTAATAAAACACATATTCGTCTTCAAATATAAGGAGAAAAGGTATCTAGACTAGTAAAAAATCTAAGGATATCTACTTCACATGTATAAATTGGTCTTTCGGGTGTCTTTCTATACCAGATGATATTTCGACTTCTCCTTCACATATGCTATCACATTTCAAATGGCCTCTAGCTCCTTCTCAAATAGCATATTTTGATTTAATTACACTAAATCACAAAGGAATATATGAGAACAATTATTTTGTATTTCTTTATCATCAAAACATGATACACTTGATGAACAACTAATAGGGTTGGAGGTAAAACCAACTCAACAATGTGATATATCACCTCAAATGGACTATTAAACCTAGTTTTGAGCTTGACCTTCTTCCTAAACCTCATGACACCTTTCATAGATGATACCTTCAATAGAACCTTTTCGTCAACCATGAAATTTATGTTTGAACTCTTTGATAGGCATAACTGTCACAACCCAAAGTACATAAAGATGTGATATGGTGAATAGGACCATGAGAGGCCCTAATCAAGTCCTTTAACACAAGTATGACACTATGAAATACATAAAGAAAGTGTAACATGAAATTGAGATATAAGTCTCAAACTCTTAGAAGATAAAAAACACCAAGATAGAGTACATGTTTGAAATAAATACGGAGATTAACTATGTCCGACAAACCCTCTAGTAAACATAATGTGGCAAGGACAAACCCCTAAAACCAAGAAAAATGTTTGAACACTAAAAGACTAAGAAATCAATAAAACTGATAATGGTCTTTCCTTCAAACCATGAGGACTCACCAATCCAACTGCAAAGTAGAGCAAACTAACTAGACCCGACCAGCATAAGGAGCGACAGAACCTATATTATAAACCAATATAGGCACAATATGCATCAATACTTTGAATATATTGAGTATGAGGAAAATAAAGCAAAGCTCTATGCTGGGGCGGGGGGACTTTAAAAGAAACAACTCCAAAGAAAAAAGTTGGGGTCCCCAATGCTTCTCCATGCTCAAACTTGATATCATTATGAGTTTAAAATATGAAATGCATGACAAAGTAAAATGTATCCCCCTCCTCCTCCTCCACTTGAGTGGCTCAGGGACACTATTTTTTTTTTGTATCAATACACTGGTGAATAGAATCGCCCATCCTAAGAGGATTTATTCCTTTAAACCTCGGGTACTAAATGGGAATAATTTCCTCAAGGGGACACTGTGCATTCATTGCACTCGATTGTTTCCTTTCTATTTCATTATATTGTTATAAATCCTGATATATTTTTTACAGTCATTAATTTAAACTTATGATATTAATTGTTGTTTTTGGGTACATGTTTTAAATTTTGATGTTTATTTTTCTGCAAAGTTAATGTTATAAGTATTTGTTAGTACAGATTAAATAGCACACGTTAAGTGAGTATTCACGCAAGTTTTCTCTACTGAAATTGTTGAAGGTACAATAAAAAAAATCCTTAAAGATCTATTCTACCATCTCTTGAAGATAAAATTAAAATGTGGCATGTCATTGTAAGGGCATAAAGACCTTAAAAACTTTTTCGCACCTTGATGTGGGAAGTGAACCAGGAAAAGAAGACAAGAATTAATAAAGTTTTGACATGGGTTCAAGGATGTACCGAATGACCTATAGAGGAATAGGCTAGAAACAACATGGTTTAGGAATTGATGGGATAGGAAATGAACCAATTAACCCTGAGCCAAAATTTCCAAACAGACCCTACAGATCGACTTACGATCTGTAAGAACTACTACACACCATCCTGGTCATTCATAGATTCTATTACCACACCAACTTTCTGATCAGCTTCCATGAAACCTTTCCTATAGATTGTGGAACTTTTTAAGGTCCATAGGACCCTTTCGTGGGACCCATGTACCAAAATCCTTCAAGTCCAACTTATTTTCCACGGACAACTTCTACGTCCTATCAAACATCTTACCTGCCATACAAACCTTCTGTAAAACCTGAGCTAACTAAATAACCAACTCTGGGATCATTCCTACAAACCATTTCTATGGTCCATCCAAATTTCCACGACCGGTAGGTTCTATCGTAGACCAAGAATCCAAATATTCCACAAAGTCTAGAGTCCTTCAACGGGCACTTCCTACGGCCCGTAGTGGTTTCTATTTTTTGTCTTGTTGATCTGTAGACACTTATTTGAGACTTGACATTTTTCCAAAATACAAGACCCTCTCTATAATTTCCTTCTACGGGCCATAAACAAACTCGTAGAAATTGGCACCAGTCCAGTTTCGACAATTTTTCCTCTTTCCAAACCCAACTTCCAATTTAGGATGTGTTACAATAACTCTATTGCATGCTCTATGCTATAAGAAGTATATCTGAAATCATTGTCACCTTGTCCATCGAATCCCTCAACCGGTATATATTATGATCTAACTTCAAAAGAATCAAACTGACAAACTAGATACATTTACCTCTTACAATCAAAGGACTCAAAAAGAGTCATCTAAATGACCTTAAAAGAAAACTCAACCAAATAGAACTAGTCCCAATGACCTCAAAAGTCAATAATATAATCTCCATTACCTTGATAGTCCTTTCAGGCTGACCATATATCTGAGGGTTAAATGTTTTGGTGAGCTCCACCCAAATGCCCAAATCCTTTTGTGTAGACCTTTAGAACTTCAATGTGAATTAAGTACCTTAGTGTCAAATGATGGAAATGATGCATATATTCATGCAAGCAAACAACCTCTGGATGTATATTTCTTCCAACCTAAACAAGAACAAAATGGCCATGATGATCAAAGCAGCATAAATCTTCCTCAACCTCTAAGGCAACCCAAGTACAAGTCCATAGAAAAGCACTCCTACTTCTACTTAGTTATAGGAATCCTCTGAGTTTTATAGCCTGGCCTTTGGTAGTTATACTTTACAAGTTGGCAATTCAAACACTTCACACAAACTCCATGACGTCCCTCTTCATCATACAGTGTGTTGGTTCAAGTCATTGAACATCTTTTCCACTCAAAGATGAATAGATTACACAGAACTTTGAGCTATTCCATGATCAACCTACTCAAATCATTAACTTTGGAAACACAAATCTGACCCTAATCCTCAAAACGCCCTCTTGGCCTTGAATCATCTTATTTGCTCCACCTATCAAAACTTTATCTTGACTCAGGCATAAATTTTCATCTTTAAACAGTGTGGCCTTAATCTCTTCAAGCAAGAGTGATTTTGCCTCAATACAGGTGAGAACTCTTACCTACTTAGAAATGGAAAGTCTCACAAAGCTATTTACTAACATATGATATCAATGACCAAAGAAAACCCCTCCAATAGTAACATAGCAAGGCTGCGAATACTCCCTTACTTTTCTACTTAAGGCATCTACCAATATGTTGGCTTTTCCCTGATTGTAAAGGATCATCATGTCATAATCCTTGGGTACCTCCTACCACCTTAGCTTTCTTATTTTCACGTCCTTGTGGTTGAATATATGCCCTAGGATGCAGTAGTGTATGAAACTCTCACAAAATACTCTATAGAGATAATTCCTTCAAATTTTAAAAGCAAATGCTAGTACTTTCAACTACAGGTCATGACTAGGGCAGTTCTTCTCATGGTTATTTAATTGTCTCATAGCATATGTAATAACATTACCATTCTACATTAAGACACAACCAAGGTATTGTCTGAATCATCACAATACATAGTAAAGCCTTAACTTCCATAGGTATGGTCAAGATAGGAGCTAAAGTCAACAAAATCTTGAGGGTTTGAAAGCTCGCCTCCCACTCACAATGATGAGGTCGGCTATCAAAGCAGGTAGGGAAGTAGAGGTTCATAAATGTGACCTTATCTAAGTAACAAACACATATGGAAAGGAAAGGGAAAAAAAACTATTGTTGATGCTCTATAGCTATAGATGTAAAGGTTATGTGTAGTAGTTTTACAATTTTAATTTTTAGGATTATTATTTCCCTCAGTGATAAGATATGTTAAGTTAGTTGAGTGTTTGTAGAATAATAACTTTTCCTGATAATATATTTATAAATGATGTGGCGAGAAATCACGACACCTTTGATGCTTTTAACGAAGAATTTTTGTAAGTCTTAAGCATATTTTGAGTTAGATGATTTGTTTTTGTGACCTTATAGGTTGCTATGAAGGAGACCTGTCCTTTGACCAGTTTTATACATTCCATAATTATATTCTGTCTTATCATTACTATGAGTGGCTAAAAAAATTTACTGGGTTGTTGAAATAAATGATGGAGCGTTTGTAAGATACCTAAAACTTCAATACACTATTAATAGGTTGTTGGTGCATAGTTTTTTTTTTGGCCGAACAAATTGTATTATTCAAATTACCAAGACTTTCTTCCAGATTACAAGTGTTGTAACTAAAACATAAAAAAGAAAACAGACTGAAGCCTCATTAAGAGGTTAATTCTGCCCATTCCAACGCCTTTGTCATCTATTCATCAACTATGTCTAGTATTTCGTTTATCCATATCATATCTATACTGGTGTGTTTCTTTGTTGCACTAAACATGCATCTCACTTTCATTCATACTGGAATTTATGGAATATCACCTGGGTATTGGTATTCTGTAGCACCATATTGCTTCGTTTCTAGCCTTCCATATGTGATATATTACTGCTACAAGCATAGTCCACATAAGTGCTCTATTGGTTTTCCCTCTAGTGGTTGTGGTAGTGATGATGGATAGTTAATCTACCATATTGTTACGTATATTATTAAAGGCTGCAAATGCTAGTCAAGCCACCAGTCTTATTTGACATGGAAAAGTGAACTAAAGTTGGACAAATTGATTATCAAGAACTCAAGGCTTTATCCCTTATTTTAAAATTCACATAGAAATATGATGGATTTACTGGCTAGATATGACCTAAAATATCTATTACTTCAGAATATTTGAAATATGGTATAAGAAAATATTTGTTGTTCCAAAGGTACACTAAAGTTTTTAATTTTAAAAGTTATGGGATATTAGAACATCTGGCGTTAGGACATCAGTCAGTAGTTTAGTTGTATTAGGATCAGTAGTTTAGTTGTATTAGGATCAGTAGTTTAGTTGTATCAGGATTGCATTACTAGTTCAACAATTATTCTTTATTTAGATTACTTTAGTTCAGTTCGTTTTGGAGTCTTATTATTTTCCCTGTAACTCAATTTAATACCTTGCTGCCTTCATTAATAAAGATATTCTTTTCAGCACACATTCAATCTTTATATGATATCAGGGCTCTTCAAGCTCTAACGAGTACGATCATTTTTTTCTCTCCTCCTCACGCAGATCAGCAACAATGACAAATCACAATGGTAACAACAATGGCAACAATCCCAGAGTTATCAATGTTGATAACACGACGAGTACCAATATTATCATTCAATTCAATCCTGCATCCCAATTACCCATCAAACTAAGTGGTGGTCACAACTTCGCCACCTGGAAAGCCTAATTTTCCATGCTTATGTATGGCTACAACCTCTTTGGCCATCTCGATGGAACCACTTCGTCCCCCAGTCGCACGATTACCCTCGGCACAAATATATCTCCTAATCCTTCCTTCTTAACTTGGTTTCGTCAGGACCAACTCATCCAGAATGCCCTCATGGCTTCTATCGAACCCACTATTGTTTCTACTGCGGCTGTCGCTGACTTGGCTAAATCAGCTTGGGATGCCTTGTATATCACTTATGCGAACAAATCTCAAACCCGAGCCTTCAGTTTGTGTGATCAGCTTTCCCGTGTCACTAAGGTCTCTCGCTCTATTACTAAATATCTTTACACTATTCGGTCCTTCTCGGATGAGTTAGCCACTGCTGGTGCTCCTGTTTCCAATCCTGGACTCATCGTCAAAATACTCAGTGGTCTAGGTCCTAAATTTCGTGAGATCTCTGCTGCCATTCGTGCACGTGATATGGCTATCTCCTATGAAGAACTGTTTGAAAAGCTACTGGACTTTAAACTCTTCCTTTGCCATGAGGATGCTAAGAAACTACCTAGTACCATCAATGTTGTAGTTGCTACTCCCACCAAATACAACTCCAATAATCGCAACAATCGTAGACAAACCAACAACTCTCAACAATGGCGCCAAAATTCACGTCCAAGCACTCCACCACAATAGCAGTCCAATTCCAATCCGAACTGTGTTACTCGATGTCAACTATGTAATATAATTGGCCACACTGCCAATGTTTGCCGCTCGAAGTCTCATAATCACTTTGAAGCAAAAGCCAAATATGCTGATGGGTTTACAGCGGACACCAACCACTGGATAGTTGACTCAGGAGCCACCCATCACATCACAACAGAGCCGCCCAACCTACAGCCATACCGCAATAATGAGGATGTCTCTATGGGTGATGGTAACAAAATTCCCATCTCTCACACTGGTTCTACTAAATTAAATGCATCAAATAATGTTTTTAAGCTAACCCACACTCTGTGTGCCCCTTCCATTAAACGCAAGCTTCTCTCTGTTTCTAAATTATGTCAAGACAATCTTAAGTCTATTGATTGTTTTCCTTTTAACTTTGTTGTGAAGGATCTGAAAACGCAGAAGCCACTAGTGCACGGTCGGACCAACAATGGACTGTATAAGTGGTCTATCTCACCTCCCCAAGCTCACATTATCTCCACATCCAGTCCTCTCACTACTTGGCACCAACGTCTTGGACATCCTCACTCTAGAGTTCTCAGGTTTATTTTAAATAAATTCTCTCGACCGTTTCATGAGCGAGACAAAAAATTTCATTGTAATTCTTGTTTATATAATAAAGCTCATTGACATCCTTTTACCCAATTATCACTGTGTAACTCTAAACCACTTTAAATTATTTTTAGTGATTTATGGGGGCTGTCACCAGTCTTATCTCTTGAAAAAAAGTTGTATTTTTGTTGATCAATATACGAAGTACACTTGGCTCTTCACACTAACGAAGAAAAGTGAAGTTAAAGAGATCTTTCAAAAATTTCATCCTATGATGAAAAAATATTTTGACACCAAAATTTTATCATTGTATACTGATGGCGGAGGTGAGTATAAAAGTCTTGGCTCCTATCTTTCACTTCATGGCATTCAACACATCTCCACCCCACCTTATACACCCCCAACGAGTTGCACTTGCAGAACGAAAACATCGTCATATCGTCGAAACTGCAAGAACACTCTTACATCAGGCGTCCCTCCCACCCCAATTCTGGTCTTTTGCATGCCATCAAACTGTCTACCTCATCAATCGTCTTCCAACCTCTAACCTAGATAATCAATCCCCATTCCAAAGATTACTTCAAAAATCACATGATTATACCTCCCTGCGAAATTTTGGTTGTTTATGCTATCCATGGCTTAAACCATACTCCAAAAATAAACTTGAATCAAAATCTACCCCATGTGTCTATCTTGGTTTGTCACTATCCCATCACTGTCACGAGTGTTTTGACCCAATTTTTGCAAAGGTGTACTTATCCCAAGATGTGCGATTTGTTAAGGATGTATTTCCATTTAATACATTGCTCTCCAATACTACCATTAAATCAGTTTCCCTAGAACCGGCAAAAACAACAATGGCAAGTTCTTCGAATCCCACACCCAAACTTCCCATAGTTATTGATCTGTCAACTCCATTAGAAATAGTAGCAAGCACAATTCCAAATTTCCCATCACCGTCTGCTTCAGCTCCAGCCTAGTCCAGAGACAACTCAAACTCACAGTCCTTATCCGACAATGCATCAGCAGTTGCTGCAACAGATTCAACTCTTGCAACTCCTCCCTCTCCCGGTAAATTTTTATCTTCCTCATCTTCAATAATTCCCACTTCCCAGAACCCCTCTTCAATATCTACTACCCAGAATTTAGCACTACCACACCTCCCTACAAACTCACACACGCCAATCCCAACCAACACACAAAGCAGCTTGTCTCCTCTCTGTGTCTATCAACGTAGAAACACCAACCCACTAACACTCATGGCTCCTCAACCAGCCTTTCCTATCCTCGAGTCGCTCCTTCACCGCCTCAATGTCTGTCTCCTCCTACCCATGTTGTCACACGATCCCAAAACAATATCACAAAACCCAAACAATATTTTGATTACCTAGACAAATTGAACCCTAATGTCACACCCACTACTGTCAAATAAGCACAAAAACATATCGAGTGGCGTTATGCAATGAAATATGAATTTGATGCTTTAATTAAAAATCATACTTGGGAACTTGTTCCTCCTGACCCGACCAAAAACATTGTATCCTGCAATTTGCTTTTTAGGATCAAGAGAAATCTTGATGGGTCCATCGACAGATACAAAGAATACCTGGTTGCAAAAGGCTTTACTCATAGGTCGGGCATTGATTTTCATGCCATATTCTGGCCAGTCATCAAGCCCACCACAGTTCGCATCATCCTCTCTATGGAACTTCATTACAACTAGCCTCTTCGCCAGTTGAATGTCAATAATGCCTTCCTCCAAGGAAACCTGGAAGAGGGAGTGTACATGGCACAACCTCCGGGGTTTACTAGTGATGACAAACCAATGCATATATGTCGGCTGCAAAAGGCGATCTATGGCTTGAAATAGGTTCCTCGAGAGTGGTACAATGCCCTCACAGGTTATCTTTCATCCATAGGCTTTGTTAAGACAAAATTTGATGCCTCACTACTAGTCAAACATGGTGTAGGTGATACATTGTTCATCCTCGTCAATGTCGATGATATTATTATCACTGGGATCAATACTTTAAGTGTAAATCAGGTTATCACTTCCCTTGCTTCTAAGTTCTCTATTTAAGATTTAGGTAATCTTCATTATTTTCTTGGTGTTGAAGTGATACACAACTCTAACGGTTTAATTGTCACCCAAGCAAATTATGTTAATGAAATTTTAAATGTTGAGCTAATGACCGACTGCAAGAGTGTTAACACGCCAATGAGTGCATCTGAGTTACTCACCTTGTCTGATGGAACTCACTTGACTAATGCTACACGTTATCGCTGAGTCTTGGGTAGACTTCAATAACTATCCTTCACTAGACCTAACATAGCCTACGCAGTCAACAAGCTTTCTCAATTCATGCAAGCACCATCAGACTTCACTTGAAGGCTGTAAAATGTGTTCTTCAATATCTATGTGTTACCATTCAACTCGGCCTACTCATTACTCCTATTGATGAATTCAATCTACATGTGTACTCTGATGCAGATTGGGGTGGGCACATCGTTGACAGAGTTTCTACATATGGTTACATCTTATTTCTTGGTCACAATCCGATTAGCTGGTCCTCAAAGAAGCAAAATATTGTCTCACGCTCCTCCATTGAGTCTGAATGTAGGGCTGTAGCTAATGCTCTTTTTGAAACCTTATGGGTCACCAATCTCCTAAATGAGCTATGTTTTCCAGTAACCCACAATTTATTGTGATAATCTTGGAGACACATTCCTGAGCAAGAATCTTGATCTCCATAGTCGTGTGAAGCATGCTGTCGTGGACTTTCACTTTGTTCGCCACTATGCTGACATCAAAAGGGTTCGTGTTGTCCTGAAACGACCCCAAAATACCCGAAAATGTGCTTCGGAAACACCTATAATTGTAATTTCCATATATCTCAAAATCCGTGCATGATTTCGGAAATTCGACTTCATATTCTTATTCGTGGGGTCAAATTGAGTGGGA